>JAVXUP010001283.1:0-252345 GCA_033070095.1 Escallonia herrerae
GATGGACGGCCAGATTGCGCCAGCAAAATACCCCATTTTGCTAGCACTATCAATGGATCAACTCTCATATATATATATATATATATATATATATATATATATATATATATATATATATATATATATATATATATATATATATATATATATATATATATATATATATATATATATATATGGGAGCCAATCCTGTCTACCGGTGGGAAAATACTTATTTCTCTATCAAACCGCTACTTTTTGTAACGGTTGCAACTATTCCTCACAAAAACCCAACCGCAACACTTTGTTGCGGTTGTAATAATTCTCACAAAAACCCAACCGCAACACTTTGTTGCGGTTGGAATAATTTCTAACAAACCCAACCATTCTCTCCAAAAGCCAACCGCAACAAAGTGTTGCGGTTCACTCCGGATGGGCCCCCTTCCCCCACAACGTGGTGTCCCCCCCGGTCCCCCCTTCCCCCATCTCCATGCCCAACCGCAACTCTTTGTTGCGGTTGGCATGATTACTTCAATGGGCCAACCGCAACAAAGAGTTGCGGTTCACCCCCCCCATGGCCCCCCCCCCCCCCCCCACGTGGTGTCCCCCGTGATGCCCCCTTACCCCATGGCCCCCTCCCCCCCCCCTTATGCCCCCCCTTCCATATGGCCCCCCCTTCCCCCTCCCCCTTGATGCCACGTGGTGTCCTTTTCCCCCACGTGGTGTCCTCCCCGTCCTTTTTCCTGCCCTCCCCCCTCCTTTTTTTTTTCCAGAGGCAGCTCAAAGCTTGGCCGTAGAGTCTTCTACTATTTTTTCTTCTTTCACAGCCTTTGACTGCTCACTCACGGATTTTTTTTTCTCTGTCTTCTTTCTTCTCTCTCCTCACTTTTTCTCTTTATAATCCCTCCTCCCCGAACCCTTTCTTCCACTCTCCATCATCTTTACCAACTATCTTCATACTCCATATCTCACCTACATAATCTCCACAACAATACAAACAAAAAAATTTTACGCTAGAAGATCGGTGGATTTTTCTTTAAATATATCAAGTCAAAACAAGTAAGTATTTTGAATTTTCTTATAATTCAATGTTAATTTCAAAGTTCAAAAATAATCATTGTAGACTCAAATTGAAGATAACAAAAATACAAATTAAAGGAAACAAAAATCAGATCAATCAGAGATCAGATGAGCGGTATTACATTTATAGATTCCAAAATAGCGATTTTTTAGGGCGTCAAAATTAGGATTTTTCACGAATTTATAAAAAATAGCTAGAGTAGATTTTGCCAAAGTACAAAAAAGAGACCCTAGTTATTTTTAAAAGATCTATATCAGGAAAAATTTCAGATTTTTCCAAAGACTGGAAAGGGGTTAACTGATACGGGGAACCTTGTAACTTTGCAGTGTAATTTAAAATATCAAGCTAGCGCGATTTCGCGCAAAACTTTTATGAGAACCCTAGGATGTTGGGAAGTTCCATTGCCCAGGAATTCGGGCCATTCCGAAGCCGTTAGCTATTTTTTTGGCCGAACGGGCTTTTAAGCGCTCGATCCGGACACCGGTTCGGGATTTTTGGGCAAAAAGTCCGTAGAATACTTTTTAGATCAAGAATGAATTCAGAAAGCTTAAAATAGCATTTCAAAGCACTTTTGAGATTTTCTGATGCCAAGGGGCATTTTGGTAATTTGCCACCCCGAGAGGGGTATTTTGGTAATTTTACGGTGTTAAGTTTTTCAAATGACTTTTTAGTCCAGAAATGTAAGTAAAACACCTGAAATATTGTTTTGAAGCTGGTTTGCGGCGTTAGGGTGATAATGAAACCCAGGAGGCATTTCGGTAATTTGCCGCTCATCGGGGGTATTTTGATAATTGAACATTGTAACACAACTAGAGGATAATTTTTAATACTATGTGTGTTCCTAGGGTGTAACACTATGTGTGTTTAATGTGAATACGAAACGTAATTGTCGCTAAAGGTGAAAACTTAATTAGACAGTTTTTCACGAATTTATAAAAAATAGCTAAAGCTAGATTTCGCCAAAGTGCAAAAAAAGACCCTAGTTATTTTTAAAAGATCTATATCATGAAAAAATTTCAGATTTTTCTAAAGACTGGAAAGGGGTTAGCTGATACGGGGAACCTTGTAACTTTGCAGTATAATTTAAAATATCAAGCTAGCGCGATTTTGTGCAAAACTTTTATGAGAACCCTAGGATGTTGGGAAGTTCCATTCCCTAGGAATTCGAGCCATTCCAAAGTCGTTAGCTATTATTTTGGCCGAACGGGCTTTTAAGCGCTCGATCCGGACACCGGTTCAGGATTTTTGGGCGAAAAAGTCCGTAGAATACTTTTTAGATCAAGAATGAATTCGGGAAGCTTAAAATAGCATTTCAAAGCACTTTGGAGATTGTTCTGATGCCAGGGGCATTTTGGTAATTTGCCACCCCAAGAGGGGTATTTTGGTAATTTTACGGTGTTAAGTTTTTCAAAGGACTTTTTAGTCCAGAAATGTAAGTAAAACACCTGAAAGGTTGTTTTGAAGCTGGTTTGGGGTTAGGGTGATAATGAACCCCCGGGGGCATTTCGGTAATTTGCCGCTCATCGGGGGTATTTTGGTAATTGAACATTGTAAAATTTTCCACAACTGGAGGAAAGAATCTTTATTTTTATTTTATTTAATTCTATGACTTGTTGAGAATGATATAATTTTTATTTTTTAGATTTCAGTATAAATATGGATGCAACTGGAGGAAATACTTTTTGTGAAGATTCTGATCCACCTTACTTGGGTCAAGTTTTTCAAACACTGGACGAAGTTGAAGCATACTATAGAGCATATTCGAAAACGATAGGTTTCGGTATTAGAATTAAGACGACTAGAAAACGGGCGAATACAGATCAAATTTGTGGAAGACTATTTGAGTGTCATAGAGGAGCACCGTATGTACCCCCGGTTGTTCGGATCAGTGACGAAGGGCCAACAAGACAAAGAAAACGGGACACATTTTCGGGTACCGGCTGCAAGGCCCATGTGTATGCAGTACACCGAAAAAATGAAAACCATTGGGTTGTGACGGGAGTGGAGTTGAGCCATAATCATCAGTTGATGACCCCTAGTAAGATTGGTCAAATTCATCAACACCGAGAAATAAGCGCGGCACACAGACAACTGATATTTACAATGGCCGAGGCTAAAATTCCACCTTCTAGAATGATGGGGGTTTTCTCAAGCCAGGCTGGGGGGATTGACAAGTTGAGTTTCAACGAAGTAGACCTTCGAAATGAACTTCGTGCTCAGAGGAGAGAGTCTTTCGGTAAGAGTGATTCTCAAGCTACACTTGATATCTTCAGGCACCTTCAGAGTGAGAATTCTGGCTTTTTCTATAGTCTCCAACTGGATGATGAGAACCGCATTAGTACTATATTTTGGGCGGATGCCCGTTCTAGAGCTGCTTACCAAAATTTTGGGGATGTTGTGACGTTTGACACCACATACCGCACAAATAAGTACTCTATGCCTTTTGCTCCGTTCACCGGGGTGAACCACCACTATCAGTCAATCTTGTTTGGCTTTGCCCTGCTTAGGGATGAGACGGAGGAGTCATTTACGTGGTTATTTGAAACGTGGCTTAAGCAATGTATCATATTCCTCCAAAGACCATCATCACCGACCAAGATCTGGCAATGAAAAATGCAATCGCTAAGGTCCTTCCAGATACTCACCATGGCCTGTGCACATGGCACATAAGCAACAAATATCCCGAACGGCTTCACAATGTATATGCAAACCATCCGACATTCAAGACTGACTTTAATACATGTGTGAAGAAATCGTTGACGGTAGACGTGTTCGAGGAGAGGTGGGCCAAGTTAATGGATGACTACCATTTGCACAATCATGAATGGTTACAATCGTTGTATGAGATCAAGACACAGTGGGTCGGTGCCTACACCAAGAAGTTTTTTGCAGCCGGAATGACTACGACCTCGAGAAGCGAAGGTATGAATGCATTCTTTGATGGGTACGTAGGCCATTCTTCAAGTATAACAGAGTTCGTACTAGAGATGCAGAAAGCGTTTGACAAGCAATTTTTCCTTGAGAGAGAAGCCGACGCGGCTACAGTTTACAGAGAAAGAGCCATAGTAGTTTTTTCACCTTTGGAGGCTCATGCGGCTCAAGTCTATACCAAGGAAATGTTTAGACAGTTTCAAGAGGAACTACTAAAGTCGAATCAATATATCATGACAAAGTTGCACGAGTATTCCACCAGAGTGATCAAGGTTTATGCTTTGACAAATGTGACGAATTTCGCCAATCCGTGCTCTTCGTCGGCTCCGAGGAGCAGAAGACATTTTACCGTAGAAGTTTGTAAGGACACTGGGTTGGTTAATTGCAACTGTCAACTGTTTGAGCATAAAGGTATACTTTGTCGACACGCGTTGAGGGTTTTTAGCGCCAAGAATGCTAGTGAAATCCCTCCACAGTATATCTTGGAACGGTGGACGAAGGAAGCCAATAGAGTCCACGGTCACATTCCTTACGTGCCCAATGTTTCAGTTGATTTCGAGCAATCTGAGACGCTGCGATATAATCACCTTTGTAACATCATGCACGGTTTATCATTGGATGCAGCGTCAACATTTGATGGGTACAGGTATCAAGTTGAAGCAGCCGCACGGGATAAGGCTAACCTTGCACAGTTTAGGATGGCATTATCAAAAAGACGGGACACTCCGACTACTCGGATGACTCCAGTCGGTAGATTCAATCGAGCTTCACAGCCAGTCATTGACGGCACTAGCCTGCAAGGTGAGGAGGACGACATTTTTGATCCAATTATTTCTCAAACAAAAGGGCGAAAACGAGCAATACGCATGAAGAATCCGATTGAAGAAGCAACGGGTCAAAAAAATTGCGAAAGTGTGCGTTGTGTAATAAGATGACTGATCATGACAAGAGAAACCATTATAAAGTGTTAGGTATCGAACCTGGCAGTATGGTCGAGGAGGACGATGATGATGAAGAGTGTTAGGGTTAATGTTTCAGTTGTATAAATTGAACTTTTATAATGTTTAAATTTGTGATTTGGTTTGTGGAATCATAGCTTCCGAAAAATTACGTAATTTTTTTTGTCACTTTTTTTTCCTCATTGCACCTTAGGCACGATAGTTAGCACATTTGTATGAATTTCGGTAAAAAACGAGACACATTATTTTTTGGGTTTTCCTATGAAGGGCCTGTTCGGGCCCAATTCATAACTTCCAAAAAATTACGTAATTTTTTTTGTTACTTTTTTTTTGCTCATTGCACATTAGGCACGTTAGTTAGCCCATTTGTATCAATTTCGGAAAAAAAAAACGAGACACATTATTTTTTGGGTTTCCTATGAAGGGGCTGTTCGGGCACACTTTAGGGCCCAATTCATAACTTCCAAGAAATTAGGTATTTTTTTGTCACTTTTTTTTGTTCATTGCACCTTAGCCATGCTAGTTAGCCCATTTATATCAATTTCGAAAAAAAACGAGACACATTATTTTTTGGGTTTCCTATGAAGGGCCTGATCGGACACACTTTAGAGCCCAATTCATAACTTCTAAAAAATTACGTAATTTTTTTGTCACTTTTTTTTCCTCATTGCACCTTAGGCACGCTAGTTAGCCCATTTATATCAATTTTGGAAAAAATGAGACACATTATTTTTTGGGTTTCCTATGAAGGGCCTGTTCTGGCACACTTTAGGGCCCAATTCATAACTTCTGAAAAATTATGTAATTTTTTTGTCACTTTTTTTTTGCTCATTGCACCTTAGGCACGCTAGTTAGCCCATTTGTATCAATTTCGAAAAAAACGAGACACATTATTTTTTGAGTTTCCTATGAAGGGCCTGTTCGGGCACACTTTAGGGCCCAATTCATAACTTTCGAAAAATTACGTAATTTTTTTTGTCACTTTTTTTTTGCTCATTGCACCTTAGGCACGCTAGTTAGCCCATTTGTATCAATTTTGAAAAAAAAAACGAGACACATTATTTTTTAGGTTTCCTATGAAGGGCCTGTTCGGGCACACTTTAGGGCTCAATTCATAACTTCCGAAAAATTACGTAATTTTTTTTGTCACTTTTTTTTTGCTCATTGCACCTTAGGCACGCTAGTTAGCCCATTTGTATCAATTTCGGAAAAAAAACGAGATACATTAGTTTTTAGGTTTTCCAATGAAGGGCTTGTTCGGGCACACTTTAGGGCCCAATTCATAACTTCTGAAAAATTATATAATTTTTTGTCACTTTTTTTTTGTTCATTGCACCTTAGGCACGCTAGTTAGCCCATTGTCCAAAATCAAACAATAGTAATAATAAAGCTAATTCAATTTCAAACCTTAATATCCAAGATCCAACAATAGTAATAATAAAACATACGAACGACTACTACATCTCAGGATAATGGTAAGGAAGGCGTCTAGCTACACCCTTTTTCAGCTCCCAGACTATCCTATATCTAAACGTCAAGGCATCGTTTCGAGACCACGTATCATATTCGAGCACATCTGAGCGAGCTATGTAGTCCATGTACTTGAGGACGTAAATCCCGCAATCCTGACTGTTATATTGCTTTGGTCAGTTTTGTATCGTCACGACCGTCCAAGGATCTATCATTGTTTTGCTCGTGATGGCTTCCCCTTTAAAATGTCGGCACGCTAGTAGAATGATAGTAGTCTGCATCCAACAATAAAAAATGTTATCAAGCCTATGTAACAAGAAGAATAGACTATGAGTGAAGGTCAAGAAATATAAACTAACCACCACATTGATGTACATGGAGTACATCTGCTCCAGCTGCCGACCAGGTCCGTCTTCCCTTAGGCTATCGTATATGTGGACCACTTTATTCTCTGGAAAGAGAACTAATAGGAAGAAGTGGCTTGCATGAAGAGCAGGTAGCATGATTAGGTTCGCCTCAGCTGCGTGACATTGATAGTCCGCGTTCAAGTAGGAAAGCACGTTTGCAGATGGTCACCATTCACCCTTACTTGTCCCTCGCATCCTCCTCCATTCTGTGAACTCCTTCATGTTATTCACCATGAAGGGGATAACAAAAGAGGCATACATGTTGAGCTTCAAAGTTTGGCAGGGGTTATAATTTAGCTCTCTAACACGGAGCAGATCTATATAAGCGTCAATGAGAAAATTCAAAATATCTGTGTTCGGCGCCAACAGTCTTAGATCAGAGTGAGCTAGGAATGAAGCAACAGGAAAGTCTGCTGTAGCGATTGGCTCATGCCCAAAGTAGTGCCGGTCGATCCAATCCCGTTTAGCCGGACTCAATGGCTTCGTCGGTTGTCCTTTATCCGACCGGATGCTTGGGCGCGATGCCTGGATTCCTACTTGGGTCACCTGAATCTGGGGCTGAGAGTCGTACGCGTCAGGAGGCAAGCGAGTAGACGGCTCCCACACCTGACTCTGGGGCTGAGAGTCGTACGCGTCAGGAGGCAAGCGAGTAGACGGCTCCCACACCTGACTCTGGGGCTGATAGTCGTACGCGTCAGGAGGCAAGCGACTAGACGGCTCCCCTTGGTAACCCCGGTACGCAAGACTAAAGTTTTGAACTTCAGTCTTGTACCTCTCAATGGACCTCTTGAGATTGTCAGGAGCCTGCGCGACAAACCAGTCAAACCCCTCCAGCTGCTTGAACACCTCAGTGCCCTGGTCAACCTAAAAAACATGCATACAAAATATGGCTAATCATTTTAGGCATGGTAGATAAGGTGCGCAAATAAAAATTTAAACAACACTAGCATGACTTACAATGTTCAATGCCCAGAACTGGTCATAGATCTCACGTGGCGCATACGATGTCTTCCTCGCCTGGGAAGGGCGATTCACCCTCGTGCGCGTCACCTTGAGAAACCATTGTAGGTACTCCTCAATGCTGATGCTGTCGGCCTTCAGCGATACAAGGCTATCATATGTTTCTTGCCAGGTATTCCACTGTTGCACCTCGTCGCTCAACAAATTCAAGGCATCAGGCACCTCGAAGTTCGGCCCTCGACCACTCCTGTATGGCCGCATGTCTACAGCGGGTTTTGGTATCCCTTGTAGACAGCCAGCTTGCTTCATAGCTCGATCGGGCATCTGAAACTCACATACTTCGAAGTGAATAAGCGGCACCCGAACCAAACCTGCCAGCACGTACGACACCGGAAGTTGCCAACACCACTCATCCAACCGATGCATCACCTTGCTATATGGCTGCCACGTCACCTGGGATGCATTGAGTATCTCTAGTTCCCCCGATAGAACTTTAGATGGTGGTGCGGGTCTACCCGTCTCCTCCGGTTGGTCGTAGGCCCCCAGGCCCACACCCTAGGCCACGTCTCATCGGAATATTCCCGCGGTTGTGGACGACCCGTGGGTAGCCTCTCGTAAGACCAAACCTGTGAATGCAAACATTATCTGGAATTAGCACATTAATGCATAAATATATTGACACATCAACCAAGAAAATAAATGCTCAAACCTGTAATAGAGTGAGGCAGGCGGCAATGGACTTGGCACCCTTTCTCGTAGCTTTGTGCAGTGCTCGATATAGGTGCGCAAGGACAGCTGAACCCCACGAATACGAGTATACCTCCTCAAGATCCTCCAAGAACACCATATACTTCGGATGCACCGTGTTTTTCGAATGCGTCGGAAGTAATATGGCTCCAATAATATACAGAAGGAATGCTTTCGTATACGTCACGAAATCGTGAGGAGTGTATTCATCCGGTAGCACGCCATACTGCTCTCTCAGCCATTTAAGTTTGATGCCGTTCGTTGTAAGAGCTTCCCGGGAAATACTGCCTAGCCATCTTCGCTATGGATGCAGACGTTTTGCTCGAAGTAATGGGTTTGCCGTGACATGGGATTCCAAGTATAAATCCGACGTCCTCTAATGTAATAGTCATTTCACCAAACCGGAAGTGAAATGAGTTCGTCTCGCTCCTCCATCGTTCAACTAGAGCGGATATAAGGCAATCGTCGTGTCGAGACCAAATCCCGGGATCGGTGAACATAGATAAATTTTGACGGTGTAATAGTTGTATTTGTTCCTCGTTTAGTACCCACTCTTCGTGGTGACTTGTGCTTTGAATTGTTTCCAAAACACCCCTATCGACACCGTCAAATACGTGCCTCGCGACGTGGTCATCGTCATCGTATAGGATTGATGTATCATGAGGTCCGGCGTTGAAATCCATATATTTAAGAACAAAATATAATCGTAAACCAACTTAGTATCCATAATATTTACATTCCAAAACTATAAATGGATCTTTAACCTAGCTTACCAACGCATTAGCAATAGTAATTATCTCATTATTTCAATGTATTAAAACAATTCCTCACTTCTCACCACTCCGAACGCTTAATTACGCTAGTTCCCTAAAATTTAGCGCCAACGTGGTTATTTAGCAATATACCCCCTGATGGCCGCTACAGCCCCAACACCTCAAAATCGCTTTAAAACCACTTTTAAATGTATTACATCAATTATATACCAAATATTTCCTTTATCAAATTTTAAAGGGGATGAGTTACCAAAACACCCCAACTTATGCAAAATACCCCCTGGCAGCTATCGACCCAACAAACATCTCAGAACAACTTTAAAATAACTTTTCGGGTGTCTTACACCCCTACTCTTTCCTCCAGTTGTGTTACAATGTTCAATTACCAAAATACCCCCAATGAGCGGCAAATTACCGAAATGCCCCCGGGGGTTCATTATCACCCTAACGCCCCAAACCAGCTTCAAAACAACCATATTTCTGGACTAAAAAGTCCTTTGAAAAACTTAACACCGTAAAATTACCAAAATACCCCTCTCGGGGTGGCAAATTACCAAAATGCCCCTGGCATCAGAACAATCTCAAAAGTGCTTTAAAATGCTATTTTAAGCTTCCCGAATTCATTCTTGATCTAAAAAGTATTCTACGGACTTTTCGCCCAAAAATCCTAAACCGGTGTCCGGATCGAGCGCTTAAAAGCCCGTTCGGCCAAAAAAATAGCTAACGACTTCGGAATGGCCCGAATTCCTGGGTGATGGAACTTCCCAACATCCTAGGGTTCTCATAAAAGTTTCGCACGAAATCGCGCTAGCTTGATATTTTAAATTACACTACAAAGTTACAAGGTTCCCCGTATCAGTTAACCCCTTTCCAGTCTTTGGAAAAATCTGAAATTTTTCCTTGATATAGATCTTTTAAAAATAACTAGGGTCTCTTTTTTGTACTTTGGCAAAATCTAGCTCTAGCTATTTTTTATAAATTTGTGAAAAATCCTAATTTTGACGCCCTAAAAAATCGCTATTTTGGAATCTATAATGTAATATCGCTCATCCGATCTCCGATTGATCTGATTTTTGTTTCCTTCAATTTGTATTTTTGTTATCTTTGATTTGAGTCTACAATGACTATTTTTGAACTTTGAAATTAACATTGAATTATAAGAAAATTCAAAATACTTACTTGTTTTAACTTGATATATTTAAAGAAAAATCCACCGATCTTCTAGCGGTTATCCACCACCGATCTTGTGGTGGATAACCGCTAGAAGATCGGTGGATTTTTCTTTGTTTGAGTCTACAATGACTCAAACAAGGAAACCAGGGGGTTGGGCCATGTAGACCTCTTCAAAGAGATGACCATGAAGAAAGGCGTTGGAGACGTCTAGTTGGTGAAGTGGCCAAGTATGAGAAAGAGCGAGAAAAAGTAGAACACGAACAGTTGTTGGCTTGACGACGGGACTGAAGGTAGCATGTAGTCGGCACCTTCCTGTTGATGAAAACCTTTGGCGACAAGTCGAGCTTTGTAACGTTCCAAGGAACCATCAAATTTTCGTTTGATCCGAAAAACCCACTTACAACCAATCACATTCATGGAAGGATGGAATGGCACAAGGGACCATGTCTGATTTTTAGCAAGGGCAGTGAGCTCGTCTTGCATGGTGGTGCGCCAATGGGGAATTTTACAATGCCAGATAACCTGAATTGGCTCCGAAATAAAATTTTGGACCTGTTGTTTCTCATCCAATTGTTCATTCACTTTTGTTGGTTTCTCCATGCATCTTAAAAAAAAATTGGAAGCTCGGCTATTCTTCAATTTGTGATATTGTGGCAGCTCTATTAAAGAAGGTGTTATACAATATTGAGCCATTAGAATTGGGAGTCAGTTTTTTAGCTGCATATCAGTTTCTGGGGGGCATGATGCATGAAGGAACAAAGTGTTCGCATGCATCCATTGGGGAATGCACGTCGCTATGCCTTTGGACGTTGTTAGTTACAAAAGGAATTTTTATTGCTTAGGGTGAAAAAAGTTGTGCATCTGTGCAGACGCAGAAGTTGTCTTTCTTAATAAAGTATATTTGAGTTACTATGATTAGAAGAATCTTTTTCGGCTGTCTTTCGAACGAAGTGAGGTATAATAAATTCACGGTGATTGTTACGAGAAAACTGATTTCATTTGTCTTCCAATTGTTGGAGTTTGGTCGCAGATCTCAAAAGGTCATTCACTGGATCAACCAGTGACACCTCTTACGTGATCAAACGTGGAGTGAAGCGGGAACCTCCACTTCAGGCACTCGAAACTATCTAAGCAAGTCTCTAATTACCAATGCTACAGCATCCAAAATCTTTTCCGAAGGTTAAGGAACTTATATTAGAGCTTTCTCGACCTCGGCCAAATACCGATAATTATGGACTTAACAAACACCTTGAAGACTGATATATACCACACACTTCCAATCATCAGCTTTTAAGTTTACCAATATATCAAATACAGAAGTCATTTTGTTTCATGCAAGTTTCCTTATAAAAGCTCAAATAGAGGGTAGACAGCAACAAGTAATCAACCTTGCCAAGAAAAAAGGAACATAGAACTCCTTTGTACTTTCACCAAACCACCAGAGACCATTTGTCATATCTTGACTGATCACCTCTACGTTGGATAATCAAAAGAAGTAGTATTAAGGTGCTCTTAAGAACCATGTTGAAGATATTTCAATCAAATTTGCAGAGAATGTTGTGGAAGAAGGAATCCTGAAAACTCTAGTTTTCTTATGTAAGGCAGCTGCAAAATGTTAAATCCCACCTCGGATTAAATAAACTTAAACCATTTTGAGCCTTGACGTTAAAGTGATGTTAAGAATTGGACGATATCTCGTTTCCAATTGTTTTTTGTCGATTTAAAATGCTTATAAAGACAACATTAGCGAGTATCAGGCAAATACTAATATGACCGGTAACTTGATGGTATTTATCTCTAAATCACAAGAAATGTACATTGCTGCAAGTGTAAACATATAAGTCTTCTACAATTAACAACTATCAAAGATGGAAAAAAAATGTTAATCAAGTTGTTTACATCTATGTTACATGGACACTTTAAAATGTGTGAACTATCCGTGTCGGACACTTGACACTTGGACATGAGTATGAAATACGTGTCAGACACATGCCATAACTATGCCACTAAGAACACCATACTATAGTGTTTCTTTTAGTTCGCTAATGCTTTGAGATTATCTCAATTATTAATTAAAACGATATACGCATCTTAAAACACCGTGTAAACTAAGGAATAAAAAAAAAACAAGATTAGATAGAAATATATTGTCGTGTCCCCGTGTCTTGATTTTGAAAAAAAGACGAATCCAACACTTAGACAAGTATCCGACTCGGACACTCGTACCGAGTCCATGTAACATAGGTGTACATTACATGATTTTCTTACTTATAGTGTATGTGAGAGTAGAAACAAAACAGTTTACACAAGTTTTAACTTTCTATATAACCTTTTGACAAGCTTGCACCTTACGTGCTGTGAAGACATGACAAAACTTGGGATATCTTTCTGAATAAGAATTAGTGTATAATGAGTCTCTTCTTCTTGCTTATGCAATCCGCCTAGTTTTGAAATTAGAAGTGATCATGTAAGTAAATGAGGAACAAATTTCACTGTAGCATCCGGTCGTAGAGCACCAGAAATGCTACTCTATTAATGAGATTTCTATTTTCTCATGTCAATAGGTAAATTATATTATACAAACATGCCGTTTGGATACCATATTTTTTTGTGTTATTCGTATCTGTAAATCACATCAAATGCGCATCAATCGGGATACCGTTTCGAGAAATCATTTACAAAATCATCTTGACTCAATAACATTCTACCCCACCATATTCCCTACCTCTCAGATATCAGCCACAGTGCTCTAGAGAAGAGCAGCCTATTGAGTAGTATCAAGGAAGAACATAACACTAATTTCCTAAAATACACCTATTTACACAATTGTTCTAGAGTTTGGGTTAATAGTACTGGGTGAGGTGGGGGAAAAGGGAGGGAGGCTAGTTGCTAGTAACTAACACGCACCATGTATGTAAGTGTTAACAATTCGTAACAACCAACTTGGTGGTGCTTCAACTATTTACGCTATATTGTAGGTTAACATGAAAGAAGATAAGAACATAATAGCACATTTATTATTTCTAGATACTGACTTGGATCTACTTTCATATTTCTTGAATTTCAGTGACTACACTACAAACAGAACATAATAATCACTCTACTTGATCTGAAATGGTTGAACTTGTTACGTGAATTACTTCTTTTTCACTTCGAATGAAAAAGATTGATAACACGAGTCTCCTGCAGGCTGCATGTGTAAAGATGGCTGCCAATATTACCAAAGAAGATAAATTAAAGTGGCCACATTCTCTTGAGAACATAAACGTCGAACTTTGTAAGCATTACATCATTCCTTCAATAAAGTGAAATTTAATCAGCTTCATCGTACCGGTTGCCTGCTAGTTTGTTACCGGCATACCCATATTTGTGCCCGTAAATTTTTTTATTGTTGCCGTTAGTTTGTCACTGTAGTTTATACATGGGCCAACTTAATTTTTTTGTTATTAGAGTGACCAGACCACTTCATATTGGCACTGACGTTCATTTTTTTTGGTTATTATGCTTTTGGCTTTCTAAAGCTATTCTTGAAAGAAGAGAAGTTGAAGTTTTTGTGAAAAATGAGATTTGATGGAAATATACAAAAGGCACCTTTCTTAGGTTCTTTACAAAACTTGAAAAAAAAGATGAAAAAGAGGTCATCAAACGAGATGTATTCTTATATCACGTGCATGAATCTATGTACATACTTCTTCTCTTGTAATCGAGTACTATGAGCTACTTTGTAATGACTAATATCAAGTACCGTGCATTAGGAATTAATAAATGTACGTCATCGAATGAAGTTCATTTCTCATAATTATTAGAGATTATTAACTTTATAGACACCAATCGTCACAAACGTCGACAGTAGTAGTATTGTTGTGTGCCTCGAGTATATTTTCTAACTAATCTTAACGTCTATATATTTATACTATATACAAAGAGAGTGATTATTTTAGTGTAACACCATTTTTGGATTTATATAACTACATATTTAAAATGGTGACACTTGACAGTATAAGAAAATTCTTTAAAAATGACACAAAACAAAAAATATTAGATAATAACTAACTACCTTAATGGTTTGGATAAAGGATTTGAACTGAGAATTTGATTTTGGTAGGGTATTTGTAAATCACTTGGACAAAATATCTTGTTTGGATAGTTCAAAAGAAAATTTTTGAAATTTCAAAGTGATTCCCAAATTCACAGTTCAAATCATTAGTTTGAATTAGTTATTTGTCAAATTCATTTTAATCAGTAATTTACAAATCTACAGTAACTAATTCCCAATTTTTTAGGAATCTTGCCTCCTACCTTTTTTAACAATATTTTACTTCCTTTCTTCCAAACAAGATATTTTAAAATTCGTAAATCAGTGGATTTCGAAATGAGAGCAATTAGAAATACCCAGTATTTCAAATTTTCATATCCAAACACACCCTAAGGATATGTTTGGCACATTTAAAATGCTTATATATCATGCTTGATTTTTTAATAAATTTTAATATAACAACTTTATTTATGCACGTGGGGCCATTTAAAATTCATTAAAAAATGCCTCAAGTATATTCTCAAGGCTAAGCTTGATATTATAAAAACATCATATTACTAACTTCATTTTTTATGACTCGTGATTTATGTCAGAACAATTTACGATTTGAAAAATAAGTGATACAACTATAAGAGAAAAAAAAAAGACAATGCTTTGGCCAAAATTAAAACAATTTAGACTATAAGACATTTATTTTATTAGCAATATAGCATTTATAAAGTATCTCTTGTTTTGTTTTGAAGCACATGGAGAAAGTGACGAGTTAATATATTCAGAACAATGTGCTATAACCATTATTTAAAAGTCGAAGTTGCAATAACAATTGACGTTTCGAGGCATCTTTGTTGCATACGTATGAAAGTTTTATAAGGAAAATCTATTAATGAAACTAATAAAACAACCCTAGTCGGGGGAGGAGGGCAGTTGTAAACTAATGGGGAATTTAGATAAACACAATTATAAATCTCAATCAAACCAACGAACATTTCAATCAAGATTCTAAATAACAATTTTGAAACAATCATAGAGTAATAAGTAAAGCGTTTGAGTTAGAGATACTTGACAGATTCAAATGATTCGGCTTAAACTAGTTTCAAACATACATCCACCTCTTCAAAGAAGTTGCTTGCAAGAATACTAAAATTTACTAGTAACAATCTTCAATTCTTAGGGGTCAAGATCAAAATCTTACAAAAACTTAGTGATATCCTCCACCAAGCGCGAGCCTTAAAATTCACAAAGTTCAATCAAGACATGACAAACTTAAGCCTTGATCTCAATCTTTTTACAAAGATCAATTGTGTATAAAGAAATCAATTTAAAAGAAAATAAGTACAAATGAAACTCTAGTACAAACCACTCATATAGAAAGGATATGAAATATAGTCGTTATAGGCTAAAATGTGCCAAAACGGTTAATACAATCAATTGTATTCATCTAGATTAGCCGTTGGGGTGTGTTCCAGTCACCATGGCACCTTTGCCCGGGATAGAGAGGTCGTGGACTCTGTTATACAGCTCTCTAGTTGGTGCAGATCTGAACATCATAAAAGACCAATCACATTTTACCTCAACTTTTTCTCTCAAAATAATCGCCTTTTTTTTCCTTTCCAACAGGCTTTGGGTGTTGTCTTAACAACCAATGAAAACTATCGTGTAATGGGCCAAGCCCGAAGAGTTGGTGCAGCTTTCAACCCTCATGCAGTTCCTTCAATAAAAAAAAATAACGACATCTTTCCTGATGACCAAAGTTCTCAGACTAGGTTACACTCTCGCGATGGGTGTTGACCCCTCGGGAATTCCAGTATTTGAAGGCGGTTTATGGGTTGGATGGACATATGAATTTTGAGGGTCTCTGAAATTGAAAGACAAAAACAGGGTGGATGGACGAGTCGCCCTCTGACTTTTACATGGACGAATGATGGAGAGGAACATTATTGCACATACAAAGATTTGGATAGAGGTTTCTCCAACGTCAGATGGATGAGAGACTTTCCTTTGGCTCAAACAGTTAGCCTGGGAATCAAGTCTTCAAATCATAGCCCCAATTACTTGATCTCAAACCATTTAAGGAGTTCATGACCAAATCGTTTTGAGGCCATGTGGATCAAACACCCACAAGTACCATCAGTTATAAAAATGATTAAGGTCTTAGCTTTGTGGAATAAGGAGAGATCCAAAATTCTTGGTGCAGAGATTAGTGATGCCAAAGCACACCTTCTTCATCTCCAATTCTACCAAACAGTGCCACTCAAAAATTGGAAGTAAATGCAAAATATAAATTAGACCGGCTTATTGATTATGAAGAGACCTTCTAGGCCCAAAAAGTTACTTCAAAGTGGCTCTATATTGGTGACCAGTACACAAAAACTTCCATTCTTCACAAAAATAGCTGCTTGCATTATTGAACATTTTAAATAAACCTTCTGCCCTACAAATCGCGAAAGGAACTACAACCACTATAAGTTTTGAGTTACACGTATTCTGCCAAAGGAACAAACTATTTACCTTAGCAAGCCCTTTATAGTGACAGAAATTAAAACTACCCTTTCTTCATATAAACGACTAAAGATTCATATAAACGACTAAAGATTTACTAGGCCTCGATGGCATCGCTGGTCCTAGTTTACCAAAATTGGTTGGGAATTAAATGGCATGTTTGATCACAACATTAGCTATGTCTTTCTTACAATTGGGTCACATGCTTAGTCTAACTAACAAAACCTTCTTAGCTGTTATACCTCGAATCAAGGTCCCCCACAAAAACCTAGTGACTATAAATCAATAAGCGTATGTAATACTATTTACGAGATAATAGTTAAAAACATACTCATAGATTGAAAGATGTTTATGCAGCAACTCATTTTGGGTTTTCAAAATGCCTTTGTTACAGGACGTCAAGTAACGCCTAGTAGTATCATTATTGATCAAGAACTGACAAACAGGATCTGAATTAAGGAAGGGGGAAGACAAGATGGGCCACCATCAAAATGGATATGAGCAAGACCAATGACCTGGTTCAGTGAAATTTTATTCAAGAGGTCTTGAAAAAAAAATACTCTTTCAAAGTCGCCTCATCCATCTTTTGATGCAATGTTTTCACCAAATGTTTCCCATGAGGTCGTTGTTAATGGATCCCCTTCCAAACAGTTAACATCGAAGTACAGGCTTCAAGAAAGAGACCCTCCTATCACTATACATGTTCATCTTCTGTGCCCATTCACTTATGGATGCTGTCGAATGAGCCTTGACTGAGCATAAGGTACCAGGAATTAAAGTGGAGCGCAACTACTTATGTATGTCTAGCCGAGAAGATAACCATAACATGTTGACACTGAGCTTATACGACTTTTGCTATATATTATTTGACTTTTACTATTATGTATTAGGCAATACGGATAATTATAGTAATCTCCATAAGGTTAGGGTAAAATTATAGACTTGTTTATTAGTTTGGACAAATTACACTTATATCCGTTGACCAAACAGAATTTTAAAAAACCTAATGATTTTTTAAAAAAATAATGTTATTTTCTTTCAAATGCCATTACTTCATCTCCTGTTCTCTCCCTTCCTTTTTCTCTTCCTCTCCTTAATTAAGTAAATAAAGTTGGCAATATTTTATGAGAGTGTAATTCCTGATTCAATTCCAAATCTACCCATAACGGCAAAGAAATCGGCTCAAACTTGGCAGGTGAATCTCACAACTCAATTTGCCCAAAACTTGCCAGATATAATACCCAAATCCCGACCCAATTCTCTATGAAACTTTGCAATTGCTTTGTTCTGTGAAGATCAAAAGAAATTGATATTTGTGGGTTTGAAGAGATCGAAGAGGCGGAGCTTGAGGTTGAGGGGCAAATCTCTGCGAAGGGGAGAGAGAGAGAGTTGGTTGGACGAGCGGAAGAGCAGTGTAATTGGCGGAGGTCCATTAGTGGCGGCGTGAGCCATTGTACTGGTGGTCTTCCATTAGGGTGGGGGCACCGACGAGTTTTTAAGGGGAGGGTGGAGAGTGGTTGGGTGGGGTGGCAGTGGGGTAGAGGGAGGTTGGGGGCGGCGACGGGGTCGCGGCGAGATGAGGGAAGTTGGAGCTAACCTAAGGAAAAAACACACAAATTTGAAATAAAAAAGGGCTAATTATACATATGTCCCTGAGGTTTGGGGGTAATTACACTCGATGACACAAAGTTTCAACATGTAACACTTATGTCCGTTGACAAACAGAACCCTAAAAATTCTAACGGTTTTAACAAAATGACTTTATTGCCCTTATATTAGAAGTTATTTTTTTAAATGCCATTGTCTCTTTTTAGAAAAGAAAAACCCTAAAAAAAATTTCTCTCTCTCTCTCTCTTCCCCCACCCTTTCCCCATCCACTTCGCCGCCACCCACACCCCTGCCCTTCGCGGCCCCCCAGCCCTACCTCCCCCGGTCACCCCCCACCCACCCCGTCTGCCTCCACCCTTTGCCGCCACTACAATCATTGACCCCATCCCTGTCACCGCAACACCCTCACCTTTCCCCGGCCACCGCACCGCCCTTCCCCTCCCCCGTCGCCGCACAGCTTTCTCTCCTCTCCTCGAGACGGACGCCGACCCCCGTCGCCCAAGAAATGATGACGACCACTCCGTTGAATTGAATTGAATTACTAAATTGAATTGAAATGGGGTTTAGAGTGAGAAAGGGCTACCGGCAATGTCTCAACGGCGTGGGTTTGACAAGGGGCTTGCCGGCGGCGTATCAGCGGTGTGGGTTTGCCAAAGGGTTTGCCGGCGTGGTGGGGTGGGTTTGCCAAGGGGCTTGCTGGCATGGTGGGGTGGGGCGAGTCTGCCGGATGGTGGGCCTAGATAGGCTGCCGGCGGCGTGGGGTGAGGGAGGAGGCTTGGGCTGCCGGCGGCGAGATCAGATCTAGAGATAGAAACCCTAATTTGAAAATTAGGGTTATGAAACCCTAATTCTAAGGTTTCAAAACCCTAATTTTCAAATTAGGTTCTTAATTTCAGGGTTTGATAAGCCTAATTTTCAAATTAGGTTTTAAAACCCTAATTTTAAAAAATTAGGGTTTGATATCCTAATTTAAAAATTAAAAATTATAATTATTCACGATATACTGTACAGGGACAGTATTGCCATTTTCAAAATACGTAATGACGAAAATTACACTTTTTGAACAGAACCCTAACGGTTGGATAAAAGTGTTACTTTTTAAACTTTTTTTGGTCATGTATGTTACATTTTGAAACTTTGTGTCCTCGCGTGTAATTACCCCAAAACCTCTGGGACATAGGTGTAATTAGCCCTAAAAAAAGACTTAAATCTGTAATTTAGAAAAAAAGAGAAAGGGGGGGGGGGGGGGGGGGGCTTCATTTCTGCTTGAGATACCCTAATTTAGAAATTAGGGTTAAAACCTTTATTTGGGTATTAGGTTTGAAACCCTAAATTTTCAAATTTAGGATTTTTTCTAATCTTTATATAGTATATATATGTAGATGTATGGTATACAGATAAAATTAGCATTTAGAAAATACGCATGAATGATATCAGTCAAAAAGTTCTTTTTTTTTTTCTAACGGATCTAAAACGAATGGATGCGACTGTTACATTTTTAAATTTTTGGTCACGTTATGTTATATTTTGAAATTTAGTGTCATTAAATGTAATTTTATTCTAACCTTAAGGACATTACTGTAAAAAGTCCCATGCAATATGCCTTAGCCAACCAAATGAAGGAGGCAACATAGTTTGCATGTCATGGCCGAGTCGGTATACATAAGGACCGGTAGATGAAGATACCGCTGGAAATGGTCATATAGCCCCAGGTCTTTCTTGTGGAGTTAGCTACAGCCTAGAGGTCTAGTGATACCCTAAATCCAAAGCAAATGTAAAGCTGGCAAGACGAAGGGAAATCAATAGAGATAAAGAGTGCAAAATAACTGTACATACATAAACAAAATACTACATACTAATGCCTGCGGTACTAAACGTTCCTCTTCCACCCAAAACTGCAGCATTACCGATACAATGACTAGGTACAATGAGTGAGCTACAGCAAATGCATCCGCTCTACATAAGAATGGAGTAACCACCTATTCAGAGGCTCCCCACAGCCCACAAAACACCCAGAATTACCATTCTCGGTGAAGAACGGGAACCTAAAGATGTTCAACAACTCCTGGACTGCCTGCCTTACCAGGGAAGATCCTGTCACCCTGCTCCTCCGGCCCCACCCCGTCACGATATCGATCCTGCTGGGGCAAATCCCCGACAAGAGCATCTCCTTGCGAAACCAGGCAAGCGTCCTCGAGAGCGCGGTCACGGCAGTTCCATCCGACATCACGTGGAGGTTTATAAGCCAATAACATGAGCTTTTCTCCCTGACGGCGTCTGGATACACATTCTTCTGTGCAGCCACCTCCCAAACGGACCCTGCCTCCTCCTTGAGCCCTGACTTGTGAAGAAAATCGACAACTGCGTCCACAAGTCCCCTCTTGCTCTCTCTATCCTCGCTGTGCATGAGATCAAGGAAGGTGCTTACGTGCTCCCTCACATTCTGGCCATCAGGTCCAGCTGCTGGCATGGACAGTAGGAATCTATGTGCTGGGTGGCTTGTGACAGCCATGAGCTCACCACAAAATGCCATGTCAAATGATGTTTGCGCTTCGGTACAGCAGCTGAGGAGCAGGGTATAAGTCTGCAAAGACGGGTTTAGCCCTAGACCAAGCATGCTCTGCAGCAAGTTAAATGCATCTGACAGCCGGTGAACCCTAAGGAACGCGCTGAGCATTGAATTGCACGTTGGAACATTAGGGCGCAAACCAGCATTAAGCATGGCATGGTACCACTCCCAAGCCTTCTCGACATTCCCAACTTTTCCCCATAGATCCACTAGAAGACCATACACAGGTTCGTCAGGGACCCAGTTCTTCCGCTTCATCTCTGCAAAAATGCCTTCAGCTTCTTCAAGATACCCACAGTGGCCAAGCACCTCCATAACTATGCTATAGGTAACTTTGTCTGGCTCATATCCAGCATTCTGCATGTCACGATAGAGCTGTAATGCACTTGGGTAGTTTCTTGCCTTTGCTTGCAATGCAATCATGATGTTATAAGTCACCAAGTTCGGTACACAGCCCTGATTAACCATCTCACAGAATAGCTTGTGGGCTGCAGCCAAATGGCCAGCTTTGCCAAGGCAATTAATGATGACACTATAAGTGAAAGTGTCCGGAGTAAGCCCAGCCTCTTGCATCCTCTGATACATGTCCATGGCAACATCCAGGTACCCAGCTTTCGCATGGATGTCAATAAGTGTGCAATAGGTGACACGATCAGGTTCACACCCTGCTTCCTGCATCTGGTTAAACACATTGATAGCTTCACTCAAGTAGTTTGCACGACCGTAACTGTGAATGAGGCGGTTATATGTCACAACATTTGGCTGGCATCCCTCCCTGATCATCTGGTCAAGCAACTTGTTTATTGCCCCAAATTGCCTGGCACGGCCAAGAATGCCAATCATGGTGGTATAAGTATGTCCGTCATGCTTGAAACCACTAAGTTGTTTCAACCAGTGGAAAAAGCCTAGAGCTACTGAATGGTCTTGCAGCTGCTTGAGAACTTGGTTTGCTTGATATGCATCCATGGAACAATTTAGTTTCCTGAGAGCCTCTTCTGCTGCAGGGCCCCATTTGAACTGCCGCAGAACTTGAGAAACACGTTCCACGACATGACCTGAGCTTGCAAACTGCCTCACTGAGGGAGCAACTGCTGCTAGCATTTTTGTCTCCCTTGGAAACCTGGTAAAACCTTCAGCAATATCCCCCGCAGACTTTCCATCTGAGGCTCGTACGTTTGCCTCGATGCGATTAGGATAAGCTTTGGATTTCTGAGGCACAGACCTCCTTCTATCATGCGCATCTGAACCAAAAGTTTGATTCTCTACTGAATTTATTCTGCTATTATTCAAACCACCATTGGTACCTTTAACAGAACCACAATTTGTAGTATTAACTTTTGTAACATGGGGGTTGCTTGTGGTACTAGATCCCGTTTCTTTCTCCTCGGATGATTTCCTGTATATTTTGTCCTTTGTGAAGACTTTGACATTTGACGTAGCGATGCCGGAAAGAGGCCGTGTGCGATCAACCACACAATTTTGGGGAGAGCTAAGCATTCCACACCCATCTGACATAGGAATCTTATAATTTACCAGATCAGACAAAAAGCTAACTGCAGCAATACCTGCCTTAACAAATTGATCAGCAATAGGAGCTGAATGTGACGTATCATTTTGATCAATGCCACTAGCATAACTGACACAATCAGCTTGCTCCAATGACCTGGTAGTAGTGATAACTTGTGGAAGAGAAGTTTGGTTTTGAACACTCTGGGTTTTGCTGGAGTTCAACACTTTAACTGCATGTCCTGAAGAAACAGAACCTGCAAGAGAAACTTTGGGGACTAAGGTGGTTGGTGTTTGTGGATGACACACTTCATGTCCTGCATGCTGCTTTTTTGAAATGCAATTTTCATCTTCTGAACAAGCACAGGAACTTCCATCTGCTGCACTACATCTTGACCCATTAAGGAAGAAAGACCTAGCAGATTGGGAAAGATTCCCAAGCTGCTTTGTACGTAGCATAGTCTGCAAATTAGTTGAAAAACAAAATTCATTACAACGGCAATCATGGGACGGTTACAAAACTTCATACGACATTACGCCGCTATAGTAAATGAACTAGACCTAACCAAGCAAAAAGCCCACTGTAGCAAAGCTACACATTGGTCACATCCAACAGAGGAAAGATAAACTGTAGTTGAAAAATGTGACATCAGATTTGGAAAACGACGACCCACTTTAGCTACAACAATTTTTCTCGAATAAGATTTAAAAAATGTGTTTGCCTATTCATTTCCTAGTCCATTTCCCAAAGTGTCAGATTGCATCTATGACAACCTTGCTCTGACAGTGGGTAAAATAACAGGGTGTCGCTTCTTTTGTATTAGGAAACTGTTCAGCCTCGAATCGTACAGAAAATTGGGAAACAAGATTTTACATCTCCACATATCAGAAACCCGTAAAACGGCTTCTGAGCTCCTTCCAAGAAAATAAAACAAACTGAACCTAGAAAATGAAACTAGGAATGAAGAAACAGAAAAAAGTATAACTTGCTGAAAAAATAAATGAGAAGAGTTGTCATAAGAAACTCCAAAGAGCCAAGTTCATACATACAGAAGATCACTTAAATGTGCATCACTCGACGAGGCAAAAGGACATAAATTTGCACACAAGCAACACAAAAATGTGACAATAACATACCAGTGTGCTTGAACTCTAAACTACTGGTAGACTTGATTCAGAAAACTACTTTGCATGCACAAATGTTCTACATAACATGCTTATGTGAGAGAGAAAAAAAGTAATGAGAAGACAAATAAAGATTACATGATTAAAACTGAAATCAACATGCTTATTAGGTTCATTTGCTAATGTATTGCTTATCGAAACAAAAGTACATTAGATCTAAAGAAGGTCCTCTGAATGCAAAACATATACGGTGCTTCTTCTTCAGAAAATGCTTAATGGAACATTGCGTTCTTTTGTTTTGGAGGTTCAAGGGAGGGTTAACAGGCTAGAAATTACATAGATCCATTTAAGTGTATGGCAGACCACAACTATTCTTTTTGTCCGAAGTTTATTCCCGAGTTTTCATATCCCCCCCAACTCTTCCCCTGCATTTGGCCATTGATTCAACACCAAAAGCTTTCAAGCTTTCTTGCTCTCCAAAATTGACAAAACCACTTTTTCCTTGCTACAGCCAGGCACTTTGCCACAAATGCATAAAAAAAAAAAAAAAGTTTTTCTATAGCTATAATGCACCACAGTATTAGTTGTAACCTCATTGGCAATACAAGCCTCCAAGTTTTCCAAGGTTTCCCTGTACACAAGTATTTGGGAAAATGTAGCTACAAATGATTGTGCAGAATTATTCTGTAGCATGTATCAATTGACAAGAAATCCCATATTTATTTTTCTTTTTATTTCTTTACAAGTATCAAAACCCATATGCTACTATCAGTCACGTGTAATACTAATTGTATTTGTAAATTCCAGAATAGGTTCTTTACTGCTTAGCCTGCTCTAAGATTCACGCCAGCTGCTATCTTACATCTACTTGCTCAAAGGCCACAAAGGTTCTAATCTATGCATCACTTTTTTAACCTAAACTCTGTAGGTCCTCATACAGGTTCATAAAAGGTAACTTGGCAAACCACAGTCCCTCTGTGTGCTAAACATGTGTTATACTTCTCACAGTAATTTTAATTAAGAAACAACTGCAGCATCCTGAAAAGTTGTGATCAACATTTCCAACTAAATCTTATGATATAAAGATAAGAACAACTATCTGATCACTCCAGGGCTACTTAAGAAGGCCTTAAGGAACAAAGAAGAACGGGAAGCAAACAGATAAAACAAGCACAAAAAAAATAGCAGTATCTAAGCTACCGCAGAAGGCTGTTCACTAAGCTAGGGTTTGGATCAACTGGCAGCCACGTTGTACAAAGTCAAACATTAGGATTGAAGTCGCTTGCCCTACCAAGCAACATAAGCTTATTGGAATAGCATCGAGTGATATCCTATCCGAAAAAGTTAATACTTTTTGATGCATGCAGCTTTCAGCTGTGAACTGGTTGAAAAGTGGGTTCAGGGAAAAGTGGGTTCAGGGACCCAGAGGTTCAACTGTTGGGCCAACAGCTTCAACTGGACCTGTAATTTTCTTAGAATAGATAATATAGAAACAGTTAAAAATGAAGATATTTGATAAAATTAAATTTACTAGAAGCTTTCTTAGAATAGATAATATAGAAACAGTTAAAATTGAAGATATTTGATAAAATTAAATTTACTAGAAGCTCCAACTATCCGCAACAAATAAAAGAAGATGATTAGAATTTTATTAGAAATTATAAAAGCGAAACAATAACATGTAAAGGTTTCAAGTATCAGCCATATTAGACCAATGCATTATGCGTTCCCCTGATTGGTCATTAAACTATAAAGCGAATCAAAAGACTAGCGCATTAGCTAATATATACTGTAATTTCAATCTTCACCCAAGATGCTTAGCTTCACTTGAGGTCCAATTTGTTTCCCCCAGAATGGAGACCAGTTTTGGGAGCATGGATGAAGCGATGTATCATTTGTTAAGGAAATCAAGAAATGCTCCTTCACTGAATGTCCTATTAGAAGCAAAGAGGAGCCAAATTTCTCCAGATTAGTCTGGTTCCATGCATTTCCAGTACAAATGCCAAACCAAATCATTGAACTGATCGTTCCGGGTTAATTCAACTGGCCGGACCAGTTTGTCTAAGAGAGCAAAAATTCGAGAGGCATAAGTAGTATTGGTACTTGCGTGGTGGTTATGGTGATGGCGGAAGCTCGAGTACCTCAGCGTCAAATTTTATGCATAACGTTTGATTTCTATACCCTAAAAGAATCTCCAGGTCAATTTCTCTTAAGTACGTACTGATCAAAGAGGAAGAACCTAATTTCTCTACTTAACAGAGTAGAAAAAATATTTCCTCTACCTATATTAAATTTCATGAGCAAAAACAAAATTTCCAAGAATCCGAAATAAATACTAAAGTTCTGTTTCGCGACACGTGAGAATCAAGTTAAGCTACATATGCTATTTCAAATCACAATCAGTGCATTGTCGAATCAAATTACTGCATTTGTATTACAAAAGAAAAGGTAAACTCCTCTACTTTACACTAGTATAAGTCTCTGCTTAATTCAGAGAGACAAAAGTGAAGCAAAATTTGCATTTAAAAGCAAAAAAAAGTTGGTTCTTATATTGACACTACACTATTTTCACGTAAATAAACACACGTCAAAGCCCAAACCTCTCATACTTGACTATTAATACAAACAAACACAACAAGATGCCATTTTCCACCAAATAGACACGTAAAGCACCAAACTTGACCACAATCAAGATAAATCAAGAAAATCCCGCATTCCTAATCACCAATTAATACCCCGAAATAAACTATCCAGCAACCATACAAAGGAAAGCCCATGTAAAATAGCCAAAGCTCAGCAAGCAAAAACAATCGGATTATATAATTCAAATGGTAATTGCGTATGTGATACAGAGCCAGAGGGGTTGAAGACAGAGAAAGGAACATATATTCCCACAACAATATAATCACGTAAATAAACTCGATTAATTCATATCCGACCAAGAATAGCAGCAAAAACAACAAAATGGACATAATTTCTACAAAAATGGCACAAAATGGGCCTAACTTCACCACAATCAAGAAAACCCCACATTCTCTCACTAAATTGACCCCCAAAATAGGACCATACCCAGCACCCGCGCAAAGCAAAACCCACAAAAAACAGCTAAAACCCAGCAAGCAAAAACAACCAGATTATACCTGAAACGGTGAGTAGGTATCCGAGGCAGTCCAGCAGAGCAGGAGGGGAGTTGTAGAGAGAGAAAGAGAGAAAGGGGCCTTAGAGAGAGACGAACATTGAGGGTAAAAGGGGGGGGTGGCGGCTGAGTTCCTTGCCCTGCCGTCAACCCGTGTGGGTTTCTTTCCAAGCTAGTTGGGAGAGGCTGTGAGGGACCGTCACGTTGTGGCTCGAAAATCTACAAAAGCCTTACAAACTTTAACCTACTCCTTGTATTTGGTCATGTTCTGTGCTGTGTTTGTGAGCCACGCGCTCTGACCTTCACGGGGCTTAATCTGACAACCCGAATGTTCTAATCACAACTCTTCTTCTTTTACTCCTTCCTATCGATCGATCGATCGATCGATTTTCCGTTCCTAGCAACAAATTATGATTCTCATTCGGGTGGTGAAAAAGCAGATGCAATGGCTTGTATAGTTTACATTGAAGGTTCTTAAACATCTTTAATCCGTTTGTGTTTAGCAATGCTAAAAATGCGTTTAAAAATAGCGATCGAATGTGTTAGCGAAAATATTACTAATTATATTTACCGGCTATTAGTTATCGTTTTATAGCCAAAATAATTCTTTGTTGGTAGCTAGGAATTTATCCATTTTTACATCATAATATGTTTTGCCTATATTTATATTTTAATTGCGGATTTGATTTTTCACTTTTTAGTGATAAATGTAAGTGTGAAAAGTATAACTGGCTCTGTAAACCTGTTCGTCAGTGAACATAAAAATTCGTTGATTTTTTTTTTTAGTTTTATTCGGTGTTTTGTGGTGTCAGTGGTGGTAGACACGGTTTGTTAGGTGTTGGGTGTTAGTTTCGTGTTCATCATCTCGTGTGGTAACGTGGTCGAGGAAAACGACCTCTGTTTGTTGGTATTGGGTGGATGGTCAGGTGGTGATGCTGCATGGAGTTCGTGGTTCTGTGGTGGTGCTATAGGTGGCAGTGGTTTGGACGGTTTTGGCGGTGGTGCGTGGTGGGAACGTGCTCGATTTATGGTGATGATCGTAATCTTTGAGGCTGTCTTCAGGCCAATAAATGAGTCATGTTGAGGTTTAAGTTTTGTTCATTTATGTTTTTAATTTGCACTTTGATGCTTGTTTCTTAATCTTCGTAGGCCAATGGTGTTGGGCCTTAGACTTGGTTACTTATTTGTCCTTTTTTTTTTTGGTTACGTGGGTTACTTTATTGCAAATTGCAATGTACTCAGGCCAGAAATGTTGACCTCATTTATGATCTTGCGATATATACTACTTTTATTTTTTTTAAAATAAAAAATAATAATGCCTCATGCTGTTATTGGTCCCTTTTTTTGCCTTTGATGTGGTGGGTCTGATTGATATAAGGAGTTGGCAATTTGGGAGGATTCAAGTTGGTTGCTTTTGAATGGGCCTATGCTCGTTTAAGCCCACTAGTTATATGAGTTTAGATGGGTTGGGCTATATACAGTTCAAGTAAACCATTTAAGCTTATTAGCTCGCGCACACTTACTCTCTCTCTCTAATTGTCTCTCTCACAACATATATGCGTGTACGCGCATGAGCATGGATCTTCTACTATAACGTTAACACGCTCTCATGGCACCGGTGACTTCTAACTAGCGATGTAAATATTTTTGTCGATACCGTTAGATTTAATAGTGCATTTGTGTGAGGTATTGTTGTTAAATTCTAGTTAGCAATTAGGGGTGCAATTTGGGTTGTACAGCTCAAGGCAACCCGTGCCAGCACATGAAAATATGAACGTAGGCTTACTTTTATATAGACCTTAGTAGATGTGAACATGAAAATTTGAGTCCGTAAGAAATATAGGCTGGACATGTGTAAAGGTCATTATATATTAGTCCAGCCCGTGAGAAACCTGGCCGCCCAAACTTTATATTATATAGGTCATATGTATGTATTTTATATGTACCAGATATGTATTTTTTTTAGTCTTTAAAATTCTCTAATTATATTGGAGACTTTTAATTAATTTATTTATTTGCTTTGTTTCTAATCTCAAGATTGTTTGAGACTCTTGTCTCTCTCTCTTTTCTTTTTGTCTTAAAACTTTATTTTCGTGCTTATGTTTAAATCGATTTTGAAAGTTCACCATACTTTGCTTCATTATTATGACTAATTAGTAGAATTAAATAGTAATTGATAAGCTTAAAGATTAATTCAACAAGGATTAATTTGTAACCATGGATAATGTGTGGGCAGCACAAGTACACCAAGTTTTTCATGGGCTGGGCATGCATAGATGTATTCAACACCTAGATGGGCTAGTTGGGCATGGGCACAAGATTTTGAGACTAGATTAAGCATGGTCTGGTCCTCAAGCCCATCCAGACTGCTCAAATTGCAACCTTACTAGTAATTCTATTTTATACAATGCTCTTCACGTTACTGTAAAACCACACACAAGTTAGCGTGCCCTTGCGAAAGGTTTTACCTTTAGGAAAAACAATTGAGTCTTTTACTATTATTGATTACTGCAAAAGTATTCAAGATTAAGGTTAGTTTAAATGATTTTCTTCCATGCACGTATATACAAATAAAATGAGAGACATGTTGTTTTAACGGTGATGGCACACATGACACATTTCTGGAGGACTCTTCAATTTTTTGTCTTTGTATTAATTGAATATTTGAATATTGAAACCTGATTCATTGAAGACGTTTCGAACTTATCTAAAGTAATTTTGAAATCTTTTTGAATTATAGAATACTGTTAAATAAAATCATTTTGAACTTAATTTTGTATTGTTTTGAACATATTAAAACCTTTTAACTCACTACAAAATGCAGTTATCTATGGAAATTCATTACTTTGACATTGTATTGTCTTTGATACAGGTTATTTGATCTTGTTACCAATCGAATATTTTTAATTGGAAGTTAGTACACTGATTTTGGTATGTGCCATGCACTTTGGTATTGTATTTTATCAACTCCAAGTACGGTTATCGATGTAGCTCTTTGTACTCGGTGGGTGAGTGCATGTGTTTATCTTTATTAGGATTTGTTCTAAACCCTTTCACTTCTATATTTTTGGTAAGTGTTCGGCGTTATGCAAAGCATTATACAGCAACACTAAGTAAGAACTTCCTAGTGAAGGATTATTTTTTTATATTTGTTGTTGGATAGATTGTGGAAGCGACTAAGTAGCCTTTGATTTATTTTAAAAGATTGTACTCATACAGATATTGATTATTAAGGAATATGAAAGTGGCATTAGACCGGAAGTTTTCTGGTATATTGAATTCTTTATTCTAATTTTAAAGTTATTTATGATTTTTGAATAATCAAGATTCTGTAAGTGGCATATCCAGATTTCTTCAAAAATTTAGGTCGTTACAAATAGAAATGGCAATGGGATGGGTCAAATGTAGATTTTATAAAATTTGTGCACGCTCCAGTAATCCAAATACATGATCCGCGCCCCGTTAAAGGATGGAAATACCATCCCCGATCCCGCAGACTATTAAAAAATGCGACCCTATCCTGATCCACTCCGGCAGTTCGAATAATTTCCAATTTGAATTGCTGGATATTGTTGTATGCTGAAATTATTGGATATTGGATACTGAATTACTGAATGTTAGCTTACATTGTCAGCGTCTTCCTTATGATTCGATGGGCTTAACATCCCTAACCATGGCACCTATTACGGGATGGGTGGAGCCCCTTATGCTAGATGCGGTCCTAAGAAACTTTAAGGAAATAAAGTTACACCTTTGCTAACAACTATAGCTTTTGGTTGAGTGGTAAGCGTTTGATCCAACAAGTGGTATCAGAGCAAGATCATGGGTTCGAATCTCCCAGCTGACACATGGGGGGGGGGGGAGATTGTTAGCCTTAAAATTGGTCAGCGTCTTCCTTAAGATTCGATGGGCTTAACATCCCTACCTATGGCACCTATTATGGGATGGGTGCAGCCCTTATGCTAGATGCGGTTCTGAGAAACTTTAAGGAAATAAAGTTGCACCCTTACTAACAGCTATAGCTTCTGGTCGAGTGGTAAGCGCTTGATCCAACACTGAATATTAACGGAAAGACATCACTGCCAGAAATGGTTGATAACATAGGAATATCAACCGTACACATATTAAAAAGAAGTTCAACATTCTCAGATATATCTATATAATTACAATCTCAGCACGTCGATTGATATGCATGCACACATGTATACAAATCACCTTTTGCAAGGTAGTAAAATCATAATCATCTAGAGTTTGGTGCGTGTTACACTTGCTACGATGCGTTGATGTAAAACTAAATGCAATAGGAGTGCTTTCAGGATGAGGAGAAAGATCGACAAATTTTGCATGGGCGCTTAGCATAGCTATTTTGTTGGTCTCCCTAGTCTTTCTAGTTCCCACTTTACTGGGTATATCGGTCCCTTTCTGCAAGTCAGAGCCTTCAGCGAAGACAAGCATTGACATTGACTCTCATTTTCATTAATAAAGGAAAATACATAAGTTTTTCTTCAGTACTAAATGCACAATTTGCTATACAAACATTCAACTACATCCATTCTTAACACGCAAACTGAAATAGAGTCCTTTACAAGAAAATCAAAGACTTTAGTAAAGGACTGGTCAACATAAGTTCTTCGTGGACCTAAAAAAGTTCTAGGTAAAAGTGAAACATAAGGTCAAGCAAACAATTACTAACAAAGCCATCACTTCCAGAAATGGTTCCACTGCTGCAGAATAAACCAACTTCTCACGCATTCAACAAAAGTGAGGTTGAGGAGTTTGTCGAGGAGGATCTTTATGAAGGAGTGGTGGACACTTGAGAGATCTGTTGGCTAGAGGTGATGAACTTTGCTAGTGGTTGAGGATGACCGTTGCTGATGATGGACGATGGCTAGTGGTGAGGTGGTTCATAGATGTTATGTGGTGTGGCGTAGAGGGAGGTGAAAGGGGCAAAGAGATAAAGAGAAAAAGTGAAATATGCATAGGGTTAGTGATCTATTTTCTAGAGATGGATGGTTGAGATTGATCATATTCAGGGTTAGTATAACACTATATAAGGTGAGGGTGTGGGTCGGATGTCGAGGCGAAGTAGAGTAAACCCAAGCCTGACCTACCCGATGCTAATTTAAAATGTAATTACCATACCCGCCCCATAACCCGGTCACAGTATAAAAAATCCACTCTTATTTGATTGGAGCAGATCGAATATCCGCCGGTTGCGGTTCAAGTGCCATCCCTAATTACACATCTCATACTAATGAATCCATATTATCATCCTAATTCATATTTATTTTAAACATTAGTAAGAACCGTTTTTATTTCTGACATATCTATTATCTTTTTAAGTGAATTTATGTTCAAATCTGCTAACAAAAAAAAATTATATACTTTAGTGACAAGTGTTAATCCTTTAGCAACAAAGAAACGGACATACAAACATATCAGGGGTTGAAAACATCCTCTATCTCTTAATTATTAGTAAAACCATTTGTTGAACCTAACTTTCTAATTACCATTTTTCTTCTAAAATTAAATCAATAATAATGTTGAAGCAAATAGTAGAAGTGGCAAAAGGATGTAAATCCGAAGTCAGACGAGGGTTTTGCGCCAAACGAAGGTGGGATGGCACAACTTGTAAAATTGAGTCCACGTGAGGATTTTGTGCTAACCGATGTTAAGATGGCACAATCTGTAAAAACAATGTAAAGCAAGGTCTATGCGTTAAATTTGATGTAGATTCAGTTGTTCACTTTTGTATGAGCTAAATTGCAATTAACCCCTAAAGGTCACTTTTGGTAAGCAAAACCTTAATCTCGGAATTTGGACATTTAAAACCTTGACATTTTGAAAGTGTAGGAATTAGACCCAAATTCAATACATGGTCGGAATTAAGTGGTTGGACGTTCATTTGTGCCATCGTGATCTATAAAAAGTGTATTTGAGTAAAATTAAACATAAATATGAAAACAGATAAACTATTAACTATGTGTCAACACGTGACTGATTTTTACTTTTATTTTGTCAACCTTCATTTTCTTCGTTAATACCAACGACTGGTCTTATTTCTTTTATGTGTTTTGTTTCCTTCTCTTGCTTCACCATCACCTGCTAACCACTTCATGGCACCAACACCAATGCCAACTCATCTCCTTTTCACCACCACCGTCCAGCACACCACCAAAGCCACGACAACCCCCCCAAGCATTATGACCCCAAGAACCACCGGCACCGCTATTGACATCATTAGACCGACACCATCACAACAACTACCACTTTTCGCTAAAGCAACTACTGTCAGAAAACCACAGCCATCTTCTACCCGCCACCATGATTTCTACCCATGACCAATACCAATTCACCACCACCTAACTTTTGAACATCCACAACCAATCTACTTCCCTCCAAGCACAGACCCACCACTACATCTCCACCTATCAAAGATATCGCCGCTATCTCCATATTGCTTGATCATTACTCTAGATCACTGTTGTGAGCATCCAAAATATCCAACGTAGTTGTGGTGGTTAGGATTTAGGAAATTATCCATATGAAATATGATTACCTGGATCTGTCGGAGGTAAGGGAAGGAGATGTGCATTAGTGGTGATGATGATCAAGTTGTAATGTGTTATTAGGTCGGCAATGACGATGACAGTGGTGGCTGGATGGAGATATAGTGGTGCAGGGTCTAAAGATGGTTCTGGTACCTCATCGGTGGTTTTGTGATAGTGGTGGACTTAGTAGGGAAGAAGAAAAAGAGGAAACAAGTAACTAATACGTTCTACATTCATTTTTAATCAAAACTTTTATGTTTTGTTTGATAATAATTTTCCTTAGAAGGTCATGTGGACAGCACAAACAAATGTACATCCACTTTTATTGTATTGGTGGACTAAATTTGGGTCTAATTGCTGCAATTTAAAAACTTTGGGTTTTTTAATGCTCAATTTTAAAGGTTAGGATTTATTTGCCAAAAGGTGGTAAATTTAGGGGATTATTTGCTATGTAGCCTCTTATTATGTGTATACATGAGTATTGCATTAAGTAGAGGTGAGTATGGTCTAGTTCAGGGGTCAAATCGTGAATCGAACTATCATCCATCAATTCGAAAAACTTTTCATCAAATCAAACTAAATACCATTGATTTGGATGGTTAAGTTTAGTTGGTTTGAACAGTACAATTTAGTAGTTGTTTGGATCAGTTCACAATCATTTTTTGCATGCCTACTACTCCATCCAATTTTTTTTTTGGATCAAAATTCCATCCAAATATTATCCAAATTAAAGTTTTCTTTTTACCTAAATTGCACATTATCTTGTTATATTCAATATCTAAATGCTCGTATTAACTAAAGATATAAGTATTATTATAGATAAGTGTTATAATGAAACTCAAGTATGTCTTTATTATTGATGCACCGAAAAGAGTGAGTGGATTACAAGAGATATTGATCACTAGAATTTCGTGTTATAAGTTATATTTCTGTCTTTTAACTTTAAAAGTTTTGTTTGTTTGACCTTGCGTATTGGCATGCATGTGAAAATAACCCATGAATGTCACTAAAAACAAATTAATTTATCATAGCTTGATTCCGTTCGGTTTCGTGAAATTGATATGTGAGCCAAATTAAACCGAGGTCAGATTGAAAAATAAAAAACCAAATGGTTAATAATTTTGGACGGTTTGAATTAGATCGGTTTGGTTCAAACGGTTTAAGCAGTTTAGATCGGTTTAAAATATTTTGGGCTCACACTTAACATTAAGCCTAGCCTCTAAGTTTTTGACTTTCATGTGTTCTAATGCAAAAAAAATGTAATGAAAAGGATACAAGAGGGCACATTGAAAATGAACCCAATCGAAGAGGCCTAATTTCAAGGTAATCAAAGTTTGGCAATGAATTTCGTGACTTGCGTTGCTCGTGTTCACTTATAAGCATGCACTCCTTCTTATCGATGGAAACATTAAGGACTCGTGTCAAAGCAAATAAAGAATCTTTTTTCCTTTTTGGTGGACAAAGTTATCCCTTGTAAAAGTGATAGTCCTTGGAGACATTTATCACTAAACTCACACTTCTGTTTCAAGAAAAAACTAGCATGATTATGAACATTTTGTTGAACCAGCAAGGTGATGGAGCATTTCCATTTTCTTACAGCAGAGACTTGGTAGGACCTTAGAAGGGTCAGCTCACTTATTGGTGAGGATGGATGGGCTTTCACAATCCAAAGCTAGTTTTCAAAGGAAAAAATTCCAACGAAAAGGGTTCAAAAAGTTTGCAATCCCCTTTGTATGTAAAAGTTTGCAACCCCATCCTCAAACATCATGATAGGGCGACACTTATGCCACAACATGGCCTTCTCCTTTTACTTGAGTTGGCCTACTTCTTACTTGGGCATGCCAGGGTACAAAGTCATGCACGTGAAGGTTGCCTTTCATCATTGCCTGTTGCCTGATCAATCACCCTATTCTTTTTGCCCCCCCCCCCCCCCCCCCCCCCCCCACACACACACACACACACACACACACAAGAGAGAGTTACAGTTCACGTAGCTTGATGAAGTGATGAAGGGTGGTTGATTCGGTTTTTGGGGATGAACATCACTCCCCACCAAAAAAAAAAGGAATAATTATGGCAACAGGGAGGACAGATCCAGAAACCCTAATCGAAATATTAGAAAATGATAAAAAAAGGTTGAGCATAAAATTTTTTAGACAATTGAACTTCAAATAAAACATGAGTTATTTAATCGTATAAGGTTACCATTCATAGTCACTTATTTAACTTGGTAAGGTGAGTCAGTAATAAATTATTAATTCTTGATAAAAGAAGCTTAACTCTTATATTTATATTCGTACTATTAAACTAAAAAAAATTAACCATCAACTTTTCGTGTTTCCTTGTAATCTGAAGATTTAGAATTTTCAAAAAATTAAGATAGAGTAAGAAAAAAGACAAAGACAAAGACTTCCTCGGCCAGTGGCATAAAAAGATAAAATCATAAAACAAAATAATACATTAATCTTACAATATAGTGACATTTTCTTTTGTATTTTAAATATAATTTTCCACCATTTTACAAACTAAAAAAGAAAATCCACCCCCTCCCCCCTTTCTCTTCTTTTTTCCCGTTCATGCGTTAGTTCCGTCACTGTAAGGTTAATTTATGAAGTGGGTTGATTCGGTTTTGGACATCGAAAAGAAGGAAAAACTATGCCTTTTGCACGACGGGCTTTTATATTTTCTTTGTTCGTATGGAAAGGGATATTCTTCGGTCAGTTTTAGCGTTAATCGATACTAAGTTTCCTTTCGAGACGATCTTGATGGCTTACATCAGCCTCGTGTATCATGAGAAATATATATTTATCTAACGTTGGGCAGCCATAATAATATTTTCTTAATGGTTGATTTACAAAGATTAGTGAGAAAAGTCAGTGCCCTGTCGCGATAGAATACAGACAAAGGCGAAATTTAGGCAATACGGAAGCAAGTATTAAGTTGTTCTTATCATTGTTAAAACCAATACTAGTTTTATAAAAATTATTAGAATATAATAATAAGAAAACTGAAAAAACATCTGTGTTGTTAGAATATTTTTAAAAACGTTTCACATCTAAACGAGTGAGGTGAACTTTGTTCAGACACTTGGAATGACTTGGTGATTGTTGCTTTGAAACCAATAAATTTGGTGCTTTTAATGTTGTGAACGAAGAAGACACAGTAATACGACGAAAAGACTATCTAAAGTTGATTACGACTCTTACCAGAAGAAGGTCTATTTGAAGTCGGGTCCAGAGAACTGCTTTCAACAAAGGCAGGTGGATCAGTCACCATTCAAGACTTCGAGTAGTCAGTTTATGTGCCTTTTTGAGCCATGTGAGAGAGTAGATTGCAATCAATTATACATATATGGTGCTCACTGTAATTACATGATGAAATGCTCAAGACAACCTATATATACAGGACAGATTTTGTTAGACGGATCAAGTCAGTCTGCTCATGAAATTTGAACAACAAATTATATAGCTTATTTCGACCAAACAGAGCAACTTTCACTCTTTTGCGTCCATGGGTGAACGAGGAAGAGTTCTTCTTTTCGAGCGAGGAAAAAGAGAAGCGCCACGGAGCCGAGATGCTTCACAAAGCGAGCTGCGATGCTTCTTAAAGCCCGAATGGAACTGCGTTGGACATCAGTGGGGCGGTCAGACAATGTAAGTATCATAAAGCATACTAATGTCAAAAAAAGTGGGTTCGTACCTACGTAAAGATGCCACAAAGGCTGTAGTCCGTGTCAGCTTCCAAGTATGCAAAGTGAGAGACAGCAAGAACGGAGTAAGGGCAGAGAGTAAGGCTTCCTAGACAGGCCGTAAGGAGTGGCAGTGCTGCGAAGGCAAGGCTGAGACGAACAGGGCCGACAGTCGACTGTCCAAGTTGGGGTCCAATGTTACAGTCCAAAGTCACGGTCCAAAGTTATGTCCAATTTTGTGTTTCTCTCTCTAGAATCCAAGAGCTCTCAAATTCTAGAGTGAGAAAGTGACTTTGTGAGAAATGAGCAAAAGTCCCCTTTTTGAGTCATAAAGTTCACTATTTATAGGAAACAATGTGCTTATGTCATAAAGTGCCACATGTCGTCCCCTGGGAGTGACACGTCACCAGGGGTCCCAAAATACCAGTTCTCCGTTGGACTGTCGGTTCCCAAATTCGCGTTGCCTGCCCCACACAGCGTCGCTCTACCTATCTAAGAAGACTGACCACACCGCGGTAGCATGATCAGAGTAAGCCTGTTGCCCCAGCCACCGATCCAAGCCCTTACTGAATCCCACAAGGTGCGTCAAGAGACGCGCAGAGAACCTGACAGCGGTGAAGGTTGCCCATGTAGCCAACTGCCAAGCGGACTAGGCACGATGCCCTCGGAGGACCTGCTCCAGTCCTGGAGTGACTCGGGGGTCATTGCCCTGGTGGTGTCGACGATCAATGGTAACATGAGTGAACATGCTCGCAGCTCAGTTCTCAGAGTCCGTGGAGAGGGGTCCTCGCGCTGGAGCCCCCCGTGATTGTGACGGAATGGCTTTAAGGTTATGAGCCCATCCTGTGGTGGCGATGACTATAAGGTTGTGAGTCCATCCCGCCGCGAGGGGTCCTCGTGCCGGAGCCCCCCGTGATTGTGACGGCGATGGCTTTAAGGTTGTGAGCTCATCCCGTGACGGCGATAACTATAAGGTTACGAGTCCATCCCGCTGCGAGGGGTCCTTGTGCCGGAGCCCCCCGTGATTGTGACGGCTATGACTTTAAGGTTATGAGCCCATCTTGTGGCGGCGATGACTATAAGGTTGTGAGTCCATCCCGTTGCGAGGGGTCCTCGTGCAGGAGCCCCCCGTGATTGTGACGGCGATGGCTTTAAGGTTGTGAGCCAATCCCGTGGCGGTGATAGCTATAAGGTTGTGAGTCCATCCCACTGCGAGGGCCGGAGCCCCCCATGATTGTAACGGCGATGGCTTTAAGGTTGTGAGCCCATCCCTTGGTGGCAATGACTATAAGGTTGTGAGTCCATCCCCCTGCGAGGGCCGGAGCCCCCCGTGATTGTGACGGCGATGGCTTTAAGGTTGTGAGCCCATCCCATGGCGGAGATGACTATAAGGTTGTGAGTTCATCCCGCTGAAAGGGCTGGATCCCCCCATGATTGTAACGGCGATGGCTTCCCCATGATTGTAACGGCGATGGCTTTAAGGTTGTGAGCCCATCTCGTGGCGGAGATGACTATAAGGTTGTGAGTTCATCCCGCTGAAAGGGCCGGATCCCCCCATGATTGTAACGGCGATGGCTTTAAGGTTGTGAGCCCATCTCGTGGCGGCGATGACTATAATGTTGTGAGTTCATCCGGCTGCGAGGGGTCCTCGTGTGGAAGCACTATGAATGGAGCCCTCGGAAGCATGTAACATGATTATGGCGCACCGACGTGATGCCAACGACATGAGACAATACCTGGTGTTGGGGCACGTATCATGGAAGTGGCGGATGAGGTGTGGTGCCTACAGCACGAGACATTGATTGTGGCGCATGGGCGCAATGCCAACGACATGAGACAATACCTGATGCCGGGGGCACATGTCATTGAAGTGGCGCACAGGCGAGGCAAGGAACGTCGCGGAGACAATACCTGGTGTGGTGGGCACATGTCATGGAAGTGGCGCACGGGCGCAGCGACGAGCGTCGCAGAGATAACATTTGGTGCCGGGGGCACGTATCATGAAGATGGCGCACGGGCACGCCGGGGCACGTGTTAGAAAGTGGTGCGGTGACGAACGTCACGAAGGCATACTTGGTGCCGGGGCATGTATCATGACGATGCCGCACGGGGGGCGACGATTGTCGCTGAGCAATACTTGGTGCCGGGGCACGTGTTATGAAAGTGGTGCGGCGACGAACGCCGTGAAGCCATATTTGGTGCCGGGGACATGTATCATGACGATGGCACACGGGCATGGCAACGAACGTCGTGGAGCTATACTTGGTGTCGGGGCACGTGTTATGAAAGTGGTGCGGCGATGAAGGTCGCGAAGCCATACTTGGTGCCGGGGGCACGTATCATGACGATGGCGCACGGGCGCGGCGACGTGTTATGAAAGTGGTGCAGCGACGAACGTAGCGAAGCCATACTTGGTGCCGGGGCACTTATCATGACGATGGCGCACGGGTGTGGCGACGTGTTATGAAAGTGGTGCAGCGACGAACGTCGCGAAGCCATACTTGGTACCGGGGGCACGTATCATGACGATGGCGCACGGGCACGGCGACAAACATCGCGAAGCAATACTTGGTGCGGGGATACGTGTTATGAAAGTGGTGCGGCGACAAACGTCGCGAAGCCATACTTGGTGCCGGGGGCACGTATCATGACGATGGCACATGGATGTGGCGATGAACGTCGCGGAGCAATACTTGGTGTCGAGGCACATGTTATGAAAGTGGTGCAGCGACGAACGTCACGAAGCCATACTTGGTGCCGGGGGCACATATCATGACGATGGCGCATGGGTGCGGCGACGAACGTCCCGGAGACGGCTCACTGGCACGCGTCGGGTGTCTCGAAGATGGGGTATGAATAGTGTTATTAAAGGCGCAGGCGCACCTAAGGCGCAAAAGGTCCCTGGAGCCTAGGCGCAAGGCGCAGGCGCGCGCCTTTTCGAAGTGAGGCGCAAAATTAAAATAAATAAATTATAGTGAATTAAAACAATAAAATTACATTTAAAAAAACATTTCTTTTTCAGTATACTTCCTATGAGAACCACAAAGAACTAGATATTGTACCTTATTTTTGTACATATGTTTGTAAGTCGTTCACATCCCCATTTTATCGATAATGAGCGTATTAAATAATATCCTCATTTTATGATTATAAATCTATTAGCGACAAACGAGAATATAAAAAATACACATGACGTGAAAAATAGACAATTCTTATTTTTGAAAGAGCTAATAAAAATGTCACTAAAAGCATATTTACAAGCTTTTTTTTTTGTTGAGATTCGTGAGAACTACAACCAGAAAGGTGTAAATACGTGGTCAATGAAGGGCATATCTGAAGTTGAAGGTACAATAAATGGAGAACTACCAGCAGTTCACTTTACACGAAGCTCATCACAGAGCTTGCTGTGCTCAAAGAATGAGGCTCCAGAGAGAAATGGGATGTTTCCATGGGTGGTTGCCCCTCTCTGTCAAAGATGACCTTCATCTGAGCCCATGATTTCATCATCGTCCCTGAAAACCAACAGCCCATTTCTCTCTCTCTCTCTCTCTGTGTAATTCTACAGAGATACAGAGAGAGAGTGATATCTATCTATCTATCTATCTATCTATCTATATATATATATACATACATTAAAAAACAGGCGCAAGGACGAACAGGGACTGAGTGAAGAAGGGAGGGGGAGAGGGAGAGGGAGAGGGGGAGAGAGAGAAAGACCAGCGGGGTTGAGGCATGGAACAGCGGAGTAGCAGTGGCAAGAGCAGCGCCACGGCGTTGACAGAGGCAGTGGAGCAACTAGCAGTCAGCGGCGGCGGCGAGGGGACAAGCAATGGCAGCGACGACGGCCACCGGTCACCGGAGAAAGGATGAGGAGTGACGAGGTCACCGGAGCAAGGACGAACTGTCGCACGCAGAGTGAAATTGATTTGGATTTGGGGATTTTAGACTTTGGGAGCAAGGACGAACAGGCGCCTAGCTTAGCGCCTCCCGCCCCGCTATGGGCCTAGCGCCTGGGCGCCTGGGCGCCTAGGCTCACAAGGCGCGCGCCTAGTTGAACGCGCTGCGCCTAGCCTAGGCGAGGCGCGGGTTGTGCGCCTGAGCGCGCCTTGCGCCTAGGCGCGCTTTTATAACACTGGGTATGAATTGAGTGTACCTGTCATAACAAGATAATAAATGCAACATGTAGTAATGACAAAGTTGGGAGTGATGGTATGCGGTCGTCGGCGACGGGTCATTCGGTGGTAGTGCGCGACTTTGGGCGATGGGCATCGGGGGAGCGGTATGCGGTCACGGACGATGGACGTCATGAGGTTGATGCACGACGGACGTCGCGAGGTTAATGGACGACGGACGTCACGAGGTTGATGCACGACAGACGTCGCGAGGTTGACGTACGAACGTCCGTAAACATCGCGGAGGTGCAAAGATTCTAGAAAACAAGTGCTCGCGGAGGGGAAGGCCTTAGGCCAAAAATGAGGGAAGGCCAAGGCCACCACCCATGGGGTGGCCGAGGCCGACCCCATGGGGTTGGCCAAGGCCTTTGCCCCTTGGCCCCGTCGCTCGATGATTCTGACGAAAAGGTGTCCAGGTGGTCTCGTCGTGACGATCGTGCTAGCGTAAGTCACGTTGACGGGAAATAAATTGTCTAAGTCGCGCACAAGGTGCACGGAGCGAAAAACGCACGTGACTTGAGCGTGCGCGCACTGACTGGTTCGATGCGTTGAAAAAATGATTGTTTCATCTGTCGACGTGTTTACGCGAAGCGGGGCCCGTAGTGGGCCCTAGGATCCGACCAAGATAGGTTGGGAACACATACAAAAAATAAGTTTTCAGTCTTGTATAACAATTAACATCGATAGAAAGTAAGTTATCAGATCGATTACTTCTGCTACTTAGGTAAGAGAGAATGCAAACGTAACTCAACAAGAGAGCATGCAATGTTTACTTTCTAAGTAGCAATGTTAATTGTTATACAAGACTGATGTTAAACCCAACAAGATAAGAAAGAATGCAAGGTTAAACTACTACAGATAAACACCATTGAACCCATTACTTTAGTACAGCTACACGTCTTCCTATTCGTTCGATAACTTAACAAATGAGTGCACCTTGTTAGCGTACCCGACTACTAGTGGTCTTCCTAACCATGCAACGAAAAGTTAACAAATGAGTACACCTCGTTAGCATACATAAATACTACAAGTGTTCCTAATCATTCGGCAACTTAACAAATGAGTACATCCCGTTAACATTTTCTAATAGAAGTATCTAACAATTAGAACCAAGTGCATCTCTTGTTTTAAGTTTCCTGTTCTGATTAGCCCCATAAATTGCAACTGGTGAACAACTCCAACCACTACTCTCCAAATGATGATTTCAAGCCCAATTACTATCACCAGCCAACATTAGCTAATAGGTACAATCTGATGCATCCAAACACTGCCTCAGTTTGTTGTTATTATCAAATATCCAGTTTGTCCCTTTATGCTGCTCTTTGTCCTCCATCTGCCCACTGTACCTATGGAACATATTTTTCTTGTAGAATATTTTAGTCTCTGACCTTATCATGCATTTTAGGAGACGACCAAGTAAACTCAAGAATCAAACGATTAGATTGGACTCCAGGAGAGAAATTAGTACGAAAGACCCAGTGGCTCTGACCTTAACCACAAAGCTCCAAAGAAGCAAAAGACCATAGTTCCTAATCCCTCAATTGGTCAAAATTTGTACACCCGATTCCTTTTTCAGAAACTTTAGCGGTTATTGATTCTAGATTGAATTTTCTCGCTAATTCATTAAATACAATAAAGAGTCGGATAATTGTGTTTAGCCTTGTTTTCAACTTCTGACTTTACCCAGTTGAATCATAACTTAATCCGGCTATCGAAACTCATATTTGACGTAACTAACGCTCAAATTTATTTATGTAACTTTTTAATCGATATCTAAATATAATTTGACTTTTTCTAAGTTTGGTTTAACTCAAATCTTCTTCTCACCTAACTAATAAAGCCAATGAAGTGTTGCTACTACAAACCACGTCCTCTCTCATCATTAACCCACTCTACTTTACCAATATAAAATAGAAAAAAATTAAGAGAAATAAAATATTATTAGAAAACTAATATTAGAGGTAATGACTTTTTTCAAAAACAAACCATTTCCCTTACCTGACCCCGCGTTTTCTCGCAGTCCCATTGTCGCCGTGCCATGCCCGTCTCTTCCACATCCCCACCCACGACAACCACCGCCCACGGCGGCCCAAACTAGCGCAGCACCACCACCATGGGCAACTGCGTCACTTGCATAACCCCCAACGCTACTACAGAATCACAAAAAACCCAACACCAGAAGACCAATAAAAAACCAAAAACCGGCGAGCGGCGGCCGAACCCGTACGCAGACTCCCCGCGCCCAATCCGGGTCCTCAAAGACACCGTCCCGCAGTCGGGTTACGGCCCCCACCGGACCCGCATCACTGACAAGTACGTGCTGGGCCGGGAGCTGGGCCGCGGCGAGTTTGGCGTCACCTACCTCTGCACGGACCGGGAGACCAAGCAGGTCCTGGCATGCAAATCCATCTCCAAGAAGAAGCTCCGCACAGCCGTGGACGTGGAGGATGTCCGCCGTGAAGTGGCCATCATGTCCAGCCTGCCCCACCACCCCAACATAGTGCGGCTGAGGGCGACTTACGAGGACAACGAGGCGGTGCACCTAGTGATGGAGCTATGTGAGGGAGGGGAGCTATTCGACAGGATTGTGGCGAGGGGGCACTACAGCGAGAGGGCGGCGGCGACGGTGGCGAGGACGGTGGCGGAGGTGGTGAGGATGTGCCACGAGAACGGGGTGATCCACAGGGACTTGAAGCCGGAGAATTTCTTGTTCGCGAACAAGAAGGAGAACTCGGCTCTCAAGGCGATTGATTTTGGGCTCTCAGTGTTCTTCAAGCCTGGTATGAATGATTGAATTGTGTTTTTGACATTTTTGGCAGGTTTCTTGGGTGTTTGCTTTGTACTTTGGTGGGTTTTTGGTTCTTGGGCTTTGATTGGATTTCAATTTTGGGTTTTCTCTTACAAGGGTTTGATTCATAAATTGTGGGGTTTTTTTTGGTTTTCTGATTTTGGCTCAGCAGAATTTGGATGTTACTCAACTTTTTCTGTTCTGAGGTTCTAAGTGGGTTTGAACATCGATGTTTCCAAAATTTGTTGTTTGGGATGGTGAAAGGTTTTGACATGGATTTTGAGGTTTTAGGCTCATTTTTGTTAAAATTTGATTTGAATGATTTTTCTATCTTTTGCAGGTAATTGATTATTGAGTTTTTCTGGAAAATTTTGGCCCGTATTCTTCCTTTTGTACGGAGGACACGAGATTATTTTCTAAAATTGACATTTTAAACTTTTCTCGTATGATGTTCTTCGAGCCCTTTAATTTATAGTTTGAAGTTGTGAAGATCTTTGACCCAATTGGTGGTATTTTTTGCGCTAATTGTCATCTAATTTTTTATTTTTTATGAAGTGGATCTTGAGATTGCTTTTTTGGTAAATTGGACGAAGTAGTTGATCACTTTTCTGGACATCTTTTTCTTTTTGCAGGGGAGAGATTTTCTGAGATTGTTGGAAGTCCTTACTACATGGCCCCAGAGGTTTTGAAGCGAAATTACGGACCAGAAGTTGATATATGGAGTGCTGGAGTGATTCTTTATATATTGTTATGCGGGGTTCCTCCATTTTGGGCAGGTATTGTTTCTGATCATGAAGATTCTTTGCTGGTTGAATGTAAATACACTTTTTGGGTCGGAGGTTTCATTTGTTACTGTACTTCGTTTAATTCTTTATTGTAGAAACTGAGCAGGGTGTTGCTCTGGCAATTCTGCGCGGAGTGATTGATTTTAAGAGGGAACCGTGGCCTCAAATTTCTGATAGTGCCAAGAGTCTTGTTCGACAGATGTTAGAGCCGGATTCCAAGAAGCGTTTGACTGCTCAACAGGTGCTTGGTAAGACTTCATAACGTGTATGTACATGAAAGTTGAGCCGGGCTTTATGAATCCCTTAAGATTGGTGCATCCTCCTTGAAAATGGGGTCCTATTGAAATAAGTCTTTGATAACTCAAATGCATTCATAGTTTAGGTCTACGTAATGCGTGTAGCAAGTACCTATCTGGGTCTCTTCTCAAAATATATGGTCTGGCCATCTGAGAGATTCAGCTGTCTGTTTACTGGCGAATAGTGCTTCTCTCTTACTTTCGTATTACTTCAAGATTCTTGATATTCAGTCTGGCCATCTGGGAGCTCTATGGTAGAGGAGAATGTAACGTATCGAGACCGAGACGTTACTGGCCATGGTGTTTTGGAGGTTTCAGCTATGGTGTTTGAGCTGAAAATTGAAGAACAGAGAAGGAGAATGACGAGAGAGAGAGCTAGAGAGAGAGAAACTTCAGAAATGATAGAGAGAAAGAGAGAGAACAAAGAAACAGCTTAGAGAGAGAAAGCTTCTGATTCACATTTCACATTTTTCATACATGCCTTCTGTACCAAATTCACACCTCTTATATAGAGAGGGTGGTTACAAATTGAAACAAGTGTCGCTAATTATCAAGTTCTAATGAAAAATGCACTAAACGGCAGTGTATGGTCTTCGATTCTACCCGGTACGTTACATTCCCAACCCCTTGAAATCATCCTTGTCCTCAAGGATGGGAATCCAAGCTGCCCAGCATTTATCCTTTTATTTCTTCCACCCGGATCAAACACAAACCTAGTGAGGGGTCTTTGAGCACCTGCACGAACAACTTCTGAGCAGAATCCCTGGTTCTCCTCTCAAGCTGGCTTGATTGTGAGTCCATCCCCTCAAGCACAACACTGCTAATCCTCAAAAGCAATTTTACTGATGTGCCATTTGTGGTTGTGGTTCTTGATAAACGGAGAGGTTGTGCTTCAATTTTCACTGGTATTTTAGCAACTATGTTCCTTGGAGACTGTATCTCCTCTAGCTCACCAATTTCCACATTTTCTAGCATATCAACCTCTTGATTGATGTCACCATCAGCAAGTATGCTCTGATCTTGGAGTGTTAAAACAACTGCACCACCTTCCATTACTTTGTCAAGCCCATGAAGATCTTTAACACCCGCTAGATCCTGATGCTTAGGCTGAGCTGTGCTCTCATTTTCACTTTCGCCTTGATCAATATTGTCCTGCTCTTCAAAAACCTTTGACAAATGCAAGGCTTTCTCCTTTTTAGCATTCATTTTCTCCTCGAGCTTGCTGCTCTTATTAACCCCTCCTAAAACCTTTGATTCACCTCCGCCTACCGCCAAATTGTATACTAGCTCAATTGACCTGTCCCTAACTTGAGTAATTGATTTAGAGACGGAAAGATGTGCACAATTGTTGGTGAGCCTTCTCTTGGACCTTTCGTCAAACACCTTGGCTTCACAAGCAGTTTCCACGTTTTTGCCCACAAAAATGGCTGTTGATATGGTCACATGAGTCCATTTATGCACCAGATCTTTGATTTCGGCCTTGAGACCATCAACAAAACATTTGACAGTGATTTCCTCAGAAGGTTCTCGTCCTAGATAAATTGAAACCCACGACCTCAGTAGCTGAAAATCATCTGCATACTTACAGACGGATAACATTTGTTTTCGATACGAGAAAAGATTCAACAGGGAAATATTGTACAATTGCTCGATTTGCCAAATATCTTCTGGCGTCAGATTTCGACCTTGAGTTCGGCACTCAATTTCACAGCAGCGAAGAGTAGCAATGAATTGATCCTCTTCTTCATCTAGCTCCATTAAATATTCCTTGGTAACAATAGGAGGTGGTGTACCTTGTAGATGCTCCACAGAGTGCTGCATTTGGCTCGTCCTTGCACGATCGACCGACTGTTTGCTGGTTGCATTTAATTTTCCATTTGATTGAAGAGTGGAGTTTGGTAGATCCACGTAATGCGGGAACTGGCTATGGCTAGATTCATCTCGACTTGTTGAATGAAGCGGTGGAGATTTTGTGTTGGAGTTGTTCGGCGCCATCGAGTTCCTCAACTCAGACATGAGTTCTTTGAGACTCCTCAGTGTATCTCCAATGGAGGCTTCACCCGAACTTGCCATGCCTGTTGATTCTGGCTGTTTGGAAGGTGGAGGGAGAATTGGTCGTTGAATATATGGGGTATTGGTTTCCGGTTCAGGCCTCGAAAGGCTCTGATACCAATTGTAACGTATCGAGACCGAGACGTTACTGGCCATGGTGTTTTGGAGGTTTCAGCTATGGTGTTTGAGCTGAAAATTGAAGAACAGAGAAGGAGAATGACGAGAGAGAGAGCTAGAGAGAGAGAAACTTCAGAAATGATAGAGAGAAAGAGAGAGAACAAAGAAACAGCTTAGAGAGAGAAAGCTTCTGATTCACATTTCACATTTTTCATACATGCCTTCTGTACCAAATTCACACTTCTTATATAGAGAGGGTGGTTACAAATTGAAACAAGTGTCGCTAATTATCAAGTTCAAATGAAAAATGCACTAAACGGCAGTGTATGGTCTTCGATTCTACCCGGTACGTTACAGAGAATATGTGGACCTTGTAGTACATCTTGTACACTGGTTTTCTCTTTGTTAATGTATTTGGAGCTGTTTAGATTTTCGTCCCCCGTTGCTTAGGGTTATCAAATCCAGACCATGTATGTATATGGTGATGAGAAAGACTACATTATTAGCTTAATGGCTAACGCAAGAGACGGCGTACATGTGAAGAAGGGTTTTATAAAGGATGGTTGTTGGTCAGTTGGAGATTGGTTGGAGACTTGGAGTCCTGCAGAGATTTGGGTTGCCTAGGAGGTGAGTCTTTCACTCAGCATGAGTAAGGCTTGCGCTTATCAAGAAATAAACTCGTTTCATTGGATGGGGAACGAGTGCGGTTTTGGCGCAGGGAGGAAGAGATTTATCAGTCTTTTCCTTTTTCCCTTTTTTTCATTGATTTCTGAGAATCGATAATCCTTTGGGACAGAGGCCGTGGCAGTATCTCTTGGAACCCGGTTTTTAGTCCAGGTTTGGGATATTCAATATGTGCCAGACTCTACTCGGCCGCTAGTGATGCAAAAAATAGGGATTAGGTGGCTTGGACTGGGCATTCTATGGGTTTTACTTTTATCAAGTCCTTTTACATATTGCTCTCCTTTAGGAATCTCACTCCTACCACAAAAGCTGTTTAGACGACAGCGGCTGGCTCCCTTTCTTTACTTGGGAAGCAGCTTTGAATGCCCCCTGCGTGGGGGGATGAGGAAGCAAAACAAGATTTGTGAGAATTGTTGCTTGAAATGTGGACCATCTGTTGTTACATTGTTTTGGTACATGATGTTTTCTCCTATGGGAATCAAGTGGGTTACACAAACGTTGGTAGCGGACTTGTCAAGGAGTTGGTTCGCTTTATAAGAGAAGGATCCTTTGGGGGTCCTTGTGGAGGGGAGGGATAACATGGCTCTTAAGGATGCAATTAGCCATGCTCAGATCCTCGTTCTTGATTGAGTACTCTACTTTTTGGACTTAGCATCAGTGATAATCCATATAGATACTTATTGAACTTCTTGGGTAGTTAGCAATTTGCGTATCTTTGGTGTGCATGTTTGCTCCTATTTCGAGGCCTTTTGGAATAAAATTTCGCTTACTTCAGTATTTTGTTCTAGTAGGGAGACTGTCTTTGTTGCTCATGTGTATTGGCTTGGTTTTGATAAAGCAGCTAACACTGTTAACTTTCTCTTTGTTAGAACATCCCTGGATACAAAATGCAAAAAAAGCCTCAAACGTTCCTTTGGGAGATATAGTGAGGACAAGGCTTAAGCAGTTTTCTGGGATGAATAGATTCAAAAAGAAGGCCTTGAGGGTAAACATCTAGTCATGATATGAAGCTTAGTTGTTATTTTGTTCTTTCTATAGCAATGAATATGCTGTTCATGCTGACTGATATGTTTAAAGGCCCATATTGACTGATATGTGAGGGCACTTCTGTAGTAAGTGATATAATGGTAATTATCCTGCTTCTAAATCAAATGTGAGGTAATGGGAGCACATCAGTCCATGTGGACCTTCAGTTGGTTTTAGTACAGCTCCTATAGCAATCTTATGCCATCTATTATAAGCTGTCGGTAAGATATGCTTTCTGTCTCAAATGCGTAGGTAATTGCAGAGCACCTGTCTGTTGAAGAGGTAGAAGTTATCAGAGATATGTTTACACTAATGGACACCGACAGTGATGGTAAGGTAACGTATGATGAACTGAAAGCGGGGCTTCGGAAGGTTGGTTCACAGTTGGCTGAACCAGAGATAAAGTTGCTGATGGATGTGGTAATTGTCACTGCTCAGATAAAAATCAGTTTGGAATTATCTACTTTCATGTGTTTTTTCATTCTTGTTAGTGTGTTTATGGTATGATAAGATGAAATGCTTATATTTTAAAATGTTCCTGCTTAGCTCCTGCTCTATGCTTTCAGTGTCACTGTCTGATCTAAGTTGGAACAAGGTAATTGCCTAAGTTCATGAAATAGGGTATTAGACTGGTATCCCTGATGTATATAGAGTTAGTGTCATATATCAACACATCCGTAGTAAAATAGCGTTCCTGAGGGGTGAACGTGGCGACATGGTAAAGTTGATCCATTTTGACCTGAAAGTCACGAGGTTCAAAATGCATAACAGCCTCTCTGCAATAGCAGGGGTAAGGCAGCGTACTCTAACCTCCCAATGTCCCAGTATATTTCCCTTCCTATACATGTGATATATATTCATATAACCCTAAACCCTATCAGATTCCTAGATCCATGTATGCTCCCTGTTCAGTGAATAGATCTTCTTTCATAATTCGATCTGTTTTTCCGCTTCTCTATAACTCTCTCTCTCTGTCTCTCTCCGTCTCCCTCTCTCTCTCTCTCTCTCTCTCTCTCTCTCTCTCCTCCCTCTCCCTCTCTCTCCCTCTCTCTCTCCCTGCCTTCCTCCCCTCCCTCTCTTTCCCACACCCACACACACACAACCCTCAGAATTGGTGTCTTTTCACGCTGCCTGAAGGAAACCTGTCTGTCCTTCCCTTCTAAGTGCAGCAAATCCTTTTTGTTTCTAACTTTGCAATCGATATAAAGTGATCTTGAAAATGCATTAAACAGCCAAGTGTCATAGCGGGATTCAAAATAAATATCTTGCCATGCAACGATTTACTTATTCTGTTCTTCTTAACATCATCCTCCCCCCCCCCCCCCACACACACACACACACACATTCTGTTTCTTTAGACCATAAACCTTCAGGACCCTTCTTGCTGCATGAACTGAACATTTATGCTTAATCCTTTAACTTTTTAATTTAGCTGTAATCAGTACTAAAGGACATATGAATTGCTGTCATCCATGTTTTTACTAGCGGACTAAGTTGGGTTAGGTGTATGTGTAGTTTTAGCCATTGTAGACTTTCGGAATAGAAGTTCTGGAGGTTGATGGTCAACAAATATACTTAGAGAGGGGGAGTTAGGACAGTGTTATCAAAAGTGCGCCTATGAATTGCTGTCATCCATGTTTTTACTAGCGGACTAAGTTGGGTTAGGTGTATGTGTAGTTTTAGCCATTGTAGATTTTCGGAATAGAAGTTCTGGAGGTTGATGGTCAAGAAATATACTTAGAGAGGGGGAGTTAGGACAGTGTTATCAAAAGTGCGCCTAGGCGCAAGGTGCAGGCCAGCACAGGGAGTGCGACTCGCCTAGGGCTAGGCGCAGTGTCTTGCGCAACCAGTCGCAAGCCGCAAGGAGGGGTAGAGGCGTTAATAAAAGCCCAAAAAATCTAGTCTTTGATTTTTGCCTTTGTGGCATCATCCCCAACCGTTGATTGTTTTTAGTTCTTTCTTTTCATAACATCATACATCAGTATCTAAACCTAAAAAAAAAGAAACCTAAAACCCCAAATCCCCAGTCAATCTATTCTCTTGCTGTTGTTCACTGTGCCAGTGCCCCGTCCCTAACTGCTGCTCCCTTTCAAGTATGTCTACCCCTTCAATTCACCTTCGAAGAATATGAAATTGAGGAAGAATCTCCACTGATTTTGGAGCCTATAATTCCCTTTGGAGAAAGCATTGCTGCCTTGGCCCTTACCGATCATGAGAATGACGGTGTCACGTTCACCTAGGATTAACTACTTCTCATCGAATTTGAAACTTTTTCTAGTGTTGGAAGTTTGTTAAATCGTCGTGATTTTATTGGTTTAATGCACTATTATCTATTTATTTGCATTTTACGCCTCACTTCGAGAAGGCACAGCCTGTGCCTAGGCTTTAGGGACCCTTTGCGCCTTTAATAACAACAGGACAGGATAATACCCATTGCCCATAGGATTAAAGCAAATTGGATCAAATGTAGTATTGCCTTTGGTCTGCGGTGAAGAGATATCCTTAGAGAGGGGGAGAGAGGAGAACGTAATACCATGGGCCCATAGGATTAAAGTATGTTGGGTTACATGGAGAAGTCGCTATCTTGCCAATCAACTTGTTAAGTGGAAGCTAGAGCAAACAAAAGAGCGTGAGAGCAGACAAAGTGGAAAGAATCCTATTCTGCCTACAGCTATGTCCGAGGAACCTCAAGTTATCATGACTTTCCTAACCATCTCCACCTAATGCTAGACTTCATAACGTCCATCTCCCATTGTCTTGTTATCTTTCAGGGTGGAAACTTGCAGAAAAAATCTGAGTTTCTCACCAAGTATAGAAATTGTGTTCCTCTGCTAGCATATAAAATGTTTGTTTTCCCGCGTAACTGATGGAATTAAGTTATCTTTATTTTCCCACAGTGATAGTATCAGTAACATGTAAAACATGTGCCGGAAAATTAGACTGATTATTTCTAAGTGGTCCATGCTCTAGGTATGGTGGTAACTTTGGACAGTATTGGATCTGGCTGGAAATATTCTCAAAATTGGTCCACGATTTGAATGCATTACCTAACTCAACCTTTTGCAGGCCTGCAATAATGATTCCAACCTAATTTTACTGGTTTTGGGATAATAGAGAAAGTACAAAATATCTGGAACCTTATAACGTCTAACATGGTACAAAAGTGATTCTATATTTGGATCTTCTGAAAGTGACGTCTGTTGATTTTCATGGTTGGTTCAATTGCACGTCTACCCACCGTAAGGTTGATGCGTTTTGCGCTACGTAAACAATTTTGAAATGACATTCCTACCCTTGAGGCTACCAATGCCAGCCTTGATGTAAAGGATAAGACATGTATGTTGACCGGCATTTATCTAATTATGTAAACTTTTATTAGGCTGATGTTGACGGGAATGGAGTGCTGGACTATGGAGAGTTTGTGGCAGTAACCATCCATCTCCAGAGGATGGAGAATGATGAGCATTTCCGCAGAGCGTTTACGTTTTTCGACAAAGATGGAAGTGGGTATATTGAGCTTGATGAGCTACGGCAAGCCTTAGTAGATGAGTCGGGTGAAACTGATGTCGATGTGCTCAATGACATTATGCGAGAGGTTGACACAGACAAGGTTTGTCATTGGAACCTTACCACTCTTTGTTTAATAGGACCTAGCAACCTCATCACAATGATTTCTTTGTTATTACAAGAAAAAAGCAGATTGGTACTCTCTATCTCTTTATCTATGTGTCAATCTTTCCGTATGTGTACATTCTTTGAAATAGATGTTGTATAATGTTCTTTCAGGATGGACAAATCAGCTTTGAGGAGTTCGTTGCGATGATGAAAACTGGAACTGATTGGAGAAAGGCATCTCGGCAGTATTCAAGAGAAAGGTTCAAGAGCTTGAGCCTTAACTTGATGAAGGATGGGTCACTGCAGCTTCAGGATGGCATGACTGGTCAAACGGTTGTTGTTTGACCTCAAGGGGTCTTGATATTTTTTAGGATGTCTCAATGGTTTGTTTATATGCTTCCTAAATCAAGTAAGTGAAGCTATTTGTCAACCGTGGATTAGTCATCTGAAATTTTGGTATGTGGATGTTCACATGGTGCAAGTTTCGAGGATGAGCTTCGGTTTCGGCTTTGTTGGAATTTTATTTGGCTTTGGGAGCTTGATGAAGGGATTGAAAGATCACATAATGGGTAGAATTTGTGTTGCTAAGGACTCTGGAGGCATTGGTTATAACCTGGGTCACCTTTCCTTGTATAGTCTCGTGTTATCTCCGTGTTTGATGATTGATTGCCCCTGTATTCTTTTTAACTTTGTGCAGACACTAGTTAGAGTTGTGAATTCCGGTATAGTTCACGGCTAGTTAGACACTAGTTTGATGATTGATTTAGTTTCATTATCAAATGTCATCTTGATACCGAGAATTTGGGCAGGTTGCCATGATGTCTCTACTAATTGATACTCTTTTCTTATAAATTATCTAGTGGGGAATTCTACTGGGGAATGGATGTCAAAGTATCCCTGGAAATTTGTTTAGGTTAAGAATGATTGAAATCCACCAAGGACTTCTTCGAGTATGGATTTGGGAGTGCCATGTTGAAACTTAGAATCTTCGGCTAGATAATTCTAGTAGAGATGTCAAATGGGCCGGGCGGCCCGCGGGCCGACCCGGCTCGAAAAAAGCCCAGCCTAGCTTTCTTGTGAACAGTGCAGGCCCGAAAATAAAGGGCCTCGGATCTGGGCTTGGACCAGGCCAAGGTTTCACCAAAAAATGGCCTGGCCCTGGCCCTAAAAAAGCCCGGCCCAAAATTGGGCCCGACACCTGTCACCGTAGAAAACCAACTTCAAGGATTCAAGCAGAAAACCCCACATTGGTTTGCAAAACACATGTTTGCAGCACTCTAGGGAATGATTTGCTTGATTAAAGTAAAGGGAAAATGTCAATTTCCTTTGAAAAGTAACCCCAAAAGATAAGCTACGACATAGGTTAAAAAAAAAGTAATAGTGTTTTAGTGGTTTACTTTTTTGTTAGATGTCTTACCCATCACCTTCATAGCTTCTGGATTAAGTCCAGTCTCCACCTACAGTCCCTAATCCATAGATATAGCCGACCCTAGGAGAGAAGGGTAGGAATTTGGTTTAATCTAGTTTCAGTCCATTCAATTTCACCATTAGGCAGAGTCCCGTTGACTCACTTTGGACCATCCGTAGCAAGAGCAAAGCATCTCCATCAAGAACTGGGTTCGTGAGCAAAATAAGAGCTTGATCTGAGCTATCTTCTAAATTAGTTCGCTGAACCTACGTGCTGATTCACTTGGTGTATCATCAAGTTTGGTAATCAAAACCAAACAAATTGGGCTCGGGCCCGGCCCAAGCTCGGCCTTAATTATTGGGCCTAGGGCCAGGGCTTGACCTGTTTTGTTGGAGGCCCGTTGGGCTTGGGCTGGGCCGGCCCAAGCCCGGCCCATTTGACACCTCTAAATTCTAGATATCTATAATCATCTGGGATCGTCAGATATATTATGAAATAACTTCCTAACTCTCTCTTAAGCGCTCTTTCTGCCACATTGGTCCTTGTTCCAACCGTCAATAAAAGCCTGCTTCCCTCTCTCTCTCTCTCTCGTGTGAATAAAAAACAAATTGAATGTCAAGGTAACTTTTTGAAGCAATCGGCGAAAGGGAATAACTTAGAAAAATTGGTATGAAAAATCCAAAGTATGTCATAAACTACAATGTTACAATTCAAATAAAACAATGAACATGTCGCTTAGATTCTAACATGTCGGGGCAATTGAATAACAATGAAACTCATAAAATTTAAGATGCTAACTCGTTAAGATAATAACTGTTTTTTTTTTGGTTAAGTAGAATCTTTTTTGCAATTGAAGCAGTGCACATCATTTTCTACTTGATCAATAGAATATTCAGTTAAGCCTATTTATCCACCAAAAATAAAATAAAATAAAATAAAATAGAAGCAGGCTCACTGCTCAACTATGAATGCCATTTCCCCATGATGCCATTTTATAATAAGTTCAGCTAACCTCACTGCTCAACTAAGAATTATGTCAAGTACTACACTAAAAACGAAAATTAAAAAAAAAAACAAAAACAAAAACTACTCTCTACCTCAATTTTTAAATTTTGTAATACATTGGAAAAGGGCAGAAAATGTACTCAATACTTTAGCAGGCTCTTGGGATCATAAATTCACAACCAACACACTTTTAGAGAAGAGAAGAGAAGATGAGGTCTAATCATCAATTGTTAAACAATTGAGACTGGTCAAGTTAGTGGTCCATAACATACCAACATTACTCAAAGACTGAGCTGGTTATTATAAATTGAACCAAATATACCCCTTCCACCAGTCAAACGTATCCCACATGACCTCATCACACCACCTCTCCTCTTGAACTGGCCCCCACTTACTGATTACCAGGCAATTTAGGGCTCCGAAATAAAGAGAAGTACTCTCTTTTTTTCTGTATTTTGTTTGTGAGAGTGTTTATGTTTACGCGTTGTTATACGCTCATTTGTTGTTAGATAGCGCATGAACAACAAAATATATTTATTACCGACGAATAAGGTGTGGACAATCATATAAATGTGCGAAAATAAATTGTTTTCTTTATGGTATCCTACCTTTTATTTTGGTCTACTTGAAAATATATATCAAGTCAATACATTGTGTATAGGATAAATTGTCCTTAACGCCCCCTCATGTTTTTAGTCACTTTTTCACTTAAAACTCTATGATTTTTATTATATCACATGACACCTCAACATGTGAAATTTATTTTAATTGTACTCAAAATCGTATCTCTGTTAGGAAAAAGGTGGACGTTTGTCCATATGGAATGTCTTTTCAAGACAATCGTGCACACAAAAGCACAGGTGTATTTGTGTAAGTGATTGTCTTGAAAAGACGTATTTGCCCCTCAAGGTGGTCGCCGGTCTACCTTTTTTAAACGGAGAGATGATTTTGGGCAATTGGAACCAATTTCAAACGTTAAGGTGTTTTCTGATGCGATTAAAGTGATAGCATTTTAAGCGAAAAAATAATGTAAATCTTAGTGGGTTATGTGAAAGTTACCCTTTCACATTGGTAAGTATCGAATGTTTAATTATATCTAAGAAAATAAAGCGTCGTACGTAATGTGTGCATGTGAAAAAAGTACGCACTGAAACATAATATTTCAAATGCGACAAAAGTAATAGTAATTCAATGTAAGAAAACTTTGATACTTTTATTTCTAAACTAATCATCGCGAACTCATAATGCACGTCGCACCGTCAGCTAGCATTATATTATCTCGTGAAAATTTAATTATTTCTTAAAATTTCCAAGATCCCTCACAAAAACCACCAGGCCCCACCATATATACCCCCTACCCCTAAAAAAGGTTCCCCCTACGCAGCCAACACGTCTGAGCAAACTCAAAAAAAGTCCACCACTCCGCCATTTACACGCACATTTTCACACACACACCCACCAAAAAACTGGATTCCAATTGACTGAAAAGAAGCTGCAAAGATTCTCGTAACCGTCTTCTAATCATCACGAAAAACACAGTACAATTAGGCACACCGAGCGAGACAGACGAATCTCGAGAGGGAAATGGAGGTGGACTACTACAACATCCTGAAGGTGAATCGGAACGCGAGCGACGACGACCTGAAGAAGTCGTACCGCCGGCTGGCCATGATCTGGCACCCCGACAAGAACCCCACCAACAAGCGCGAGGCCGAGGCCAAGTTCAAGCAGATCTCCGAGGCCTACGACGTCCTCAGCGACCCCCAGAAGCGCCAGATCTACGACCTCTACGGCGAGGAGGCCCTCAAGTCCGGCCAGGTCCCTCCCCCCTTCTCCTCCGGTCGCCCCGGCGGGCCCCACTACCACAACGTTCACCACAATTCTCAGCATCCCAATACTGGGTTTCGGTTCAATCCGAGGGACGCGGACGACATCTACGCCGAGTTGTTTGGGGGAACGGATGGGGGTGGTGGAGGGAGTGGTGGGGGGAGGAGTAGGGGGTTTAACGACGGGTATTTTAGGGGTTCGAATACGGATTTTGGTGGTTCAGGGGCGGGGGCGACGAGAAAGGCGCCGCCGGCGGAGAGCGCGCTGATGTGTGGCTTGGAGGAGCTTTACAAGGGTGCCAAGAAGAAGATGAAGATCTCAAGGACGATTGCTGATGCTTCCGGGTACGTGATACTCCCATTTCCGCTGAACTTAGTGTTTTTTGTTGCTGTTTCTTGTTGCACATTTGGATTGACTTATAGTGACATGCAATTGGAATTTTAGCGATTCATTCGTTTGATTAATTTCACGGGGTGGAATTTTGAGGATTAAAAGTTTTTTTAGATCGGTTAGCAGCGACGGAAAAAGGTTATCTTTGTTCTGAAATCAGAGATTTTTTGTTGTGTTTTCTGGGAAACTAGTTTTAACTAGTTACTTTGATCATTGAGTAGCTTGTTTCATAGCATTAAGGTCGTCAATTATAGAATTCTATGTCACACCTTATATTGATCGTTAATATAATCTTGATAGGAATTGATTGAAGGGGAAAAGATGATGAAAGTACTTGATTACGGGTAGCGGACAATTGTGGCATTCATTGCTTTCCTTATCTACAAGAGCGACATAATTAAAAATTTAAGGGGAAGGAAGGGCAGTAGAGTTGGGAGAGTAGGAAACTTTGGATGCTCTTTGAAAGCAACATGCGCCCTCACCAGAAAGAATTTGGACTCTTCCACCCAAGCAGGCATCGTGATGCAGCACGAGAAATCAAGAAAGAAAGAAAAAGTGATGAACCTATGCCACCTTCGCTAAGGATGGCAGAAGTTTGCATCTTCTTCCATGTGGTGTGTTGGCAGGCAAATAAGACAAAAGCACGCAGCTTCGGTCAAACAACTTAATTAGTCAACCACAGACTCCCTCAAATTGAGGATTGCATGACTAGGAATAGAGAAATTACCTAAATAACCTTATTCTTTGCGTTAAATGCCTAAACTCCCCTATTCCCAGCTATTTACTGACTTGTGGTGATTATCTTGTGAGAGGACATAGAACCCTATAGATTCCCAGCTTGCACTACTTCGGGTCAGTGGGATATATCAACAGGAGGCAGACATATATGGTTTTGCAGAAAAGTTCCCGTATTACCTTAACCAGTTTAGTCTAATAAACAGAAACCTAGCGTTTGAACTGGGAAATGATGCAAATGGAGATTTTTGTTTAAAATGGATCTAGCATAATGTTGAGAGCCGCACTTAAAAGTTAGCTGTATTTCGGCATATTCTTAAAAAGGTTGGGATATGTAATGTGCACTATAACCACCATTGGTGGCTCCTTGTCGGGATCAGCCGTGCATATAAACATATCTGGCGACGTACAATCTCTCATTTGAACAGATAGTTCAATGTGAGTCTGCATAGAGTCTCTCTTCTCTCTGGAATTCCCCACCCCTTTTGACTTCCTCTCTTCTTGTTCCATCATTCTATTTTTTTGAGGATGAAATTTGGTCTAATAAACAGAATTCCAACTTTAGCTGAATCTATCATCATCTTGTTGAGTGATGATTACTCAGCTGGTGGTGACATGTTATTGGGTTTTTTATGAGTGCTCTACACTCCTACATTCTTGCGACTTCAATCATCAGAGTATGGTAAGAGGTGCTCTCAAGAATGATTTTCCCTGTGTTAAAGTTCATCCTGGCGCATTTAATTCTCTATATATGGAGGATCTTCACTCGTTTAGACAGACTATCATGACTATGTTTAGAATCCCTTCTCAAAAGATAGAGAGATGTGATCTGATTTTATCTTCAATTGTCTGCCTGTTACAGGACGGACCTTAATAAGGGGTATTGAAGGCTGTCCTACGATCAAAGATGGTGGGCTAGGGCTTATGTTAATAGGATTCTGAATTGAGAAGCTAGGACTTGGGTTTAGGAACAACAAAGAGGGGTTTAATTGGCTGATTTGGGACTGTTTAGGGTGCTGTGAACAGTACCCCATAACAGTAGTTTCTTGTAAAATGGAGTCTCGTTAAGGCCTTGTAGGAAAACCTAGTCTCATTAAGGCCTTCTAGATCAATGGAGTTTCACCATTGAAAAGAGAGAAAATCTGCCTCTGAAGATTCTATTCATCAACTCTCGTCTATTCTGCATGCAATGGTTGCCTATAGACAAAAAGTAATACCTACCAGGAAGAATCCAGAAGATTACCAAAAGAAGACCAGACCAGGTCCAAATTATATAAGGAATCCTAAATATCCTATAACTTGATAAAGACAGAAATTGCTGAATCTTTCTAACTAGTCATAATGACCGAAATACCATTATCTACGAGAATCTAAAATACCCTAGATTGGCCTCGCTTGTACTTAAGACCCATATCTGTCTTTTATGTTTCTGTTGCTTCCATGAATATGCTCTACTTTATGGGATTGATCCCCATCGCTGCCGGTGCTATACTGTCTCATCATTTCCATCATAGCAAAGGTGCGCGATCATGGTCAATGAAGCGAGGGTGTCGCTGTCATGTTTAATGAGGCATTTTAACGAACATAATTGTCGCATATGAGATGGATTCAAAAAATTCTGCACTTGCTCACTTAGCTGTTGATGAAGTTGAGCAATTGGCAAAAAGGTCTCCGTCCGAATAGACCAGTCTGGCTAGCACCTTTCACTTAGATTGGCTGCTGTGAGGTGGGAGTAGCCAGTGATTATCCTCTTTCGTTTGCTCGTGAGCTCTCCAATCTATATATCTTTGTCACCTTTTCCTATCATAATATGATAGTAACTACTATGAGCAGTTGCATCTGAAATTTGTTCTCCGGTCGTGCGATTTCATTAGGATAAATTTGGTAATGAGTTTTTTTTTTTTGGTTTGATCCAGTAGATTAGTATTAGAGTATGTGCAAGCATTTGCAGATTTAGAGAACAATTGGCGTTTTGTATATCTGCAGGTTATGGTCATGCGCAGCTCTGTATGCTTGGTTTGTGGAACGAGATTTTGGGCAGGGAATGAGGTCTTTCTTCCCACCTGGTTTGGACTTTGACGTGAATCTGATTGGACATTTATTGATGCAACTGGGTTCCTTAGATTGAATCAAGTAACATCCAAAAGATGCGGTCCTTCAAATGTAGGGGGTCAGGCATTTCTACCAGGCGCCACATGTATGGAGTCAGGTTATCACTTCCTAGCAGGAGTCTGGGTGTACCACTTAGAACTGTTTTAAGGGTGAAACATTTGGTTGTTTCTTCTCTTACGGATTTACAGCTGGTGAGGCATTTATTTTTTTAAGTGGAAGATCTGGTCAGGGGCTTATTGGATTTCCTGGCCCTTCAATTGCCCAAACATGGTTTTATGAAAAAGCAATATATTGGGTGATGGGGATGGTCTCATTGTTATGCGATGGCCCTGTTGGAGTTATTTACCATGGGTTTTTGCACATGGATTTTTTTCTCATTTGTGGATGGATTTCTTGGATGGCCTTAATAAAGCTCAGCTCGTCTTAGTTCACCTTGTATATGTGTGTCTGTGGAGGTGGAGATTCTGGGTGTTAAGGTCTCATAGTACAGTTGATGTACTTTTTCTTAGCCCCCAATCGCAATTATGCTCATTCGGTGCCCTGGGGAGTATTTTACATTATTGTTGGGTGAAGCGCCGCGGTGCTTGGAGTTTAGCACATTTGCTGTTTTCTTAATACAGAATGGAACTACCAAACAAGAAAAACTGTAATAACAGTGCGCAATTCATATGATATAAAGGCACAAAACATGTGCACTGATACTTCAGAAAGTATAGGTTGATGACGGAGCAAATTTTTACGGCAGTGATTGATATTGATATGCTGAATCAAAGTGGCAGCTACTCTTGCCTTCTGAATTACCATTGTACAAAGAATTACCATTTGCAGTTCAGAAATACAGTTCATGCTCAAATAGAATACGTAGATCACAATTACTCAACTCCCAGCATATCTTGATGAATGCAAAAGCAGAGGTTAAAAAAAAATAGAATAGAAGAGAAAAGATGATCCAGCATACTCGTTCTGGTTTATGTAGCATGAATAATTTCACATGATACGACATGACTTGCGGTTGAAGTAGATGGGACAATGTTTTTCGAAAGATTAGGAAGCGAAGATGGTGGCGATTTATTCATGTCTCTAGAAGCTCAGATAAACCATTTGGGTGTAATGACTTCTTTTAAACATGAGGTGCAACATTCTTCTTTCTACTTTATACGTCGTCCTACCATTTCATGATCAATGAGACTAATATTGTAGAAATTTACGACCTTACAATACCGTTCCCCTTGTACTGAAATTCCAAAACTCCAGAAAAGTACACCACCAAAACCCCAATGGAAAAAGTACAGAGCGGTGGCAGACAGAGCCAGGGGGGGTTCTTGAGGACACTTTTCTATCCAGATCGAGCCGTGCTAGAGTACGGTTGGAGTTTGACATGCCTGCGCTTCCGACCATCTAAGCCCGGGTCTCGAGTGAATGCTTTATAGGTTATGCTCCGAGTGTATTCAAAATAGACTTCTATCCTTTTGATTTCCCTGAACAGAGACCACTTCTATCATCAAAGGAAGGGTAACACTTTTGATATCAATCATAACTGACAGACATGTTAGTTTTCAGGCGATGAAATTTTTTAGCATTCTTGTCATCTCTTTGTTTTCTTGTTAAGCCAATTGAATCAATTGCGTGGGGAACTATTTGTACCTGAAGTTGATTCTCCTCCTCCTTGGATAAAAGAAAGCACAAATTTGAAAAAAAAAAAGGGTTTATACTTAAAGGGCGTCCCCACTGCACAAAGCTCCAACCATTGTGGGGTCAGAGGAAAATTTGATTTAGAGTGTCTACCCTACAATTTGTTAGAGAGACACCTTCTATGTTTCGAACTGTGACCTCTAGGTCACAATGTAACGACCTTACTATTCTCAACAGTTCTCGCATTTGTGAATGCTATTTTTCGTATGTGGGTTTAGTTGAAATGCTGGAAGGTCGAGTTGTTCGGATAAAATGGCTATCATATGGCATATGTCTGCATTGATTTTTCGTTCTTCTGCTGTTTTTATGTTTCATTTCCTATGTTTTCTTTGAAGTGTTATTTTGCTATGTTCACATTGGTCTCATACTTTGGATACAGAAATTTAGCTTCTATCAATTTTTTTTTAGCTTCTATCTGACCTTGTAGGAGATTTTGACCATTGTTACCCTTGCAGGAGGCTGCGGACGGTTGAGGAGATCTTGACCATTGAGATTAGACCTGGTTGGAAGAAGGGGACAAAAATAACGTTCCCCGAGAAAGGTAATCAGGAGCCTGGAGTCATAGCAGCGGATCTGATTTTTGTGGTAGATGAAAAACCTCATGCAGTTTTTACGAGGGATGGCAATGATTTGGTGGTCAATCAGGAGATACTACTTTTGGAGGCCCTTACAGGCAAGACCATTGAGCTGGCAACTCTAGATGGAAGGAATCTCATGATCCCATTGACAGAGATTATTAAACCAGGCTATGAGTTAATTGCCCCGAATGAAGGAATGCCGATTTCGAAGGAGCCTAGAAAGAAGGGAAATTTAAGGATCAAGTTCGATGTCAAGTACCCATCGAGGCTTAGCTCAGAACAGAAATCTGAACTGAGGAGAGTCATGGGAGCATTCTCGTGACAATATCTGACTTAAAATGACCAGGGGTGACCAAATTAATACAGGTAGATCCACACATTACCGTTAGATGTATACAGTCAAGTTTGTGAATAATAGGAAGAAGTTTTTGAGGTTCATGGTTGTTGTGTTTGGTCATGAGGATGAGTGGGTCGGTCGGTTGGTTTCTTAACTTTTTTCCCCCTCCTTTCTTTTGCTTGGGGCTGCAGTGCAATGGATACATTGACAAAGGTGGGAGTTCCGTCTTCAACAACAGGGATAACATCGGACTGTTGGAAGGAAATTGGTAGGTCAAGTAGACTAGTCTATTGATTTGTTGTCTTATATACCTTATATTTGTTTGATTGAATGTCCTAGGAAATCATATTCTCCTTGGGTTTACCTTTGGTGGGTGAACTACATTTCAGTTAAATAGTGGGAGATATCCAATTCATGTAATGGTTGATTAAGAGTTCAATTCACGGGATCGCTCGTGCTACTAGTAGCAGGTTAGTTTTTTATGCCATTCCCAAGTTGGTACAGCTATGAGATGAGAGCATAGAGGTCCTGACCGTCGGGATTGTTTTTTGAGCTAATGATTGGTTGTGTAAATACACCTTTTCTCCTCTTTCCTTTACTTTTTCCTGTTCTTATTCATACATGAGTAGAGGATCTTGCAGGTGATCCCCTGAAAACTGATTTCAAGTGTTCTTGATTTCCAGCCAAATGAAAGAGGTGGTCTCGCCCTTCTATCGCACCTGGCATGCTAAGCTGGCCTTGAGAGAACTGGCTGCTTGACGCTTGACCTAGATTGGGCTTTATAAACCTTAAGCATGTGTATCTGATAATACACGAGGAAAGATGCCATCTTTCCGACATGTCCTAATCCACTCTTTTGGTAAGGTGCACTGCTAGCAAACCTTTTCCCATGCCTTCTAGTCCACGTAATTTCTATAGATCATATGATGATATTGGATGGTTTGCCATTACATGCTTTAGGCTAAGGGATATTTTGCAATCTTGCGTGCAAGTTGTGGAGCAACTCTTGCTTAAAGAACAAATTTTCTCTATTACCCGTGTTACAGAAATCTTCTTCCAACTCACAAATAATCACTAAATGTTTCTAGTAAGTTTTTTGCTAACACTTTATGGACAACTTTTAATAGTATTTTTTTAACGTCACTAAATAAAAGTCAGGTCACCATTACATTACAACCCATGAATAAATATTCTAGCAAAAACTTGGGGTCGATTGTGGAAATTTCACTTAGCACATAAGGTACAATTATTTCTCTAGCAAGTGCTCATGCGAAGATTACCAATCAGATGCAGGCTCTTAAATATTGGAATTAACAATAACATTGAATGTAGTTTTTGCAATATTCAAATGGGGACGTGATCATATCGGATTGGTTGGTTCAATTTCGGTTGAATCGGTTTCAACGGTTTAAATGCTCACTTCCACTCTACCTGGATAGCGTTATCCAAAAAAATTTCGAAACAAATTGGAATGGAACATCACGGGAAATTATCTACGCCATCAAGTCATTCTAGAACACATACAATTTCCATGATGCCATATGCCCATGCCCTCGCCAATTGATATGTTTTGTTTACACAGGATCTCAATTCCAACAACACAAACACAGATTAGGCCTCAGGATTTGCATCTCAAAGCCATTAGGACACAGATTAGGCCTCAGGATTTGCATCTCAAAGCCATTAGGACACATATTGATTCCATGTGCATTTTCTTATTATTTTCAGGATACATTCATCACAAGCCCTCGCATTACTAAAAAAAAGTATAGTGGGCAAAACAACATCAATTGGCAGATATCATTCTCTATACTAATTCTAAACGTTTGCTTGCACAGATGACAAGGCAGGAGGAGATTAATGTTGTAGCTACACCGTAATGTATGATATTTGTAAGATAAGTTCCTAATTTCACTTCTACAGAATACTAATATGGAACAAAAAGTTGCTAACTGAAGCTGTTGCACTTGTCACTTTTGCATGCAAGATTAGATTAGTAGTATCTATGATATGGAATCAAAGATTAGATACTTTTAGATCTATTCCTGCATATATGGACAATAGTTAGCTCCCATTTTATTTCTTAAGATGTCTGTAATACAATGTATTGCATCTTTTATATGTCAGGGATAATTCTCCACTTAACTAAAATAAATAAATAAAAAAAATATTAAAAATATTTAGTGACCATTAATTATCATTAGATGAACGAAGATTCCTTCGACATGTACGGCAACCGAAAATTTTCCCAGCAAAGAAGTGGACTTAACTATGTCATCACGTGCATGGCCATTGAAAGAGTCGTATCCAGCTAGCTGTCAAATTTTAGGGATTCTTACTTTTCGAATCCTGTCTAAAGCAGAGATGTCAAGTTGTCCTTCAATCTTGAAGATGTGATATATAATGGTTTTAAAAGTACGTCAAAAGCAGGCTAAGGAACATGAAAAGAGGAAAATTAGGTCTCTGTTACAGCCCACTTTGCCTAATGAAGGCACTCCACTACCAAAAGAGAGTCTCTTTTTTGATTGAAAGGGGGTGGAGTTTAGAGACAGGTGTTTGGGTTTTCGTGGGTGGTGGAAAGGCTCGTGCTTGGTTTGGTGAAGCTTAATCCGGGATTCATTGGCTCCACTGAAGACTGAGTTCGTACTTAGCCGTGTGATTTGGGCCCAATAAGTTGGTGACTAGTGACTTGATTTATTAGTCAATTGTGTTACCATGTCTATGAATGTACGGTCACAATTAAAGATTTCAAATAAAGTATGAATATGAACTCCTACTTGTACCGCTTTCAGCTACGGTATATTGTGAGCTAGGTCTTTTACTCTCTTCGGTCTCCACAAATCTGAATGTTCACGGGAATGGGATTGGAAAAAGCGGGTGGTGCGACAGTAGGGATCTAGACCTACTTCTATGGCACTCCCCAGAGGAGTTTGAGCTCATTAGGAACTCTTTGGAGATAGGTTATATCACTTTCTATCATCCTTATTTTGTACGGTCGAGGCTCTCTGTTTATGATTGAGAAATAGCCTTCTCGGCAAACTCATTTTTTATACGGTTAAGGGTCTCGCTTTATGCCGGAGAGAGAGCCTTCTCGGCTAACTCTTTCTTGGGCGAAGGAGCTGTTCTTACCTTTAGGCACTCTTTATTGCTAATCATTCGTTTTGCTCCCTTCTTTGGGGTGTATAACTAAGGATCAACATTATTCCTGTAGAAAAAGAAAATTTTACGTCAATTTAAAGAATGCTGCATCACAAAATTGGTTTATGCAACCAAAGTGTTTTCTCGTTGGATAGAACAAAAAGGTGCAACTTCAGGTGTTGATACATGCTTTTTGGCTGTCAAATAAAAATTGACAAGTGTCAGTTAATTAAGAAATAATGTCATATTTACTTTTATATTTCTACTTGAAAGGAAAATCAAAATAAGAGGTAAATACCGAAGATAATTGACGGAGAAGTTATATTCTCTAAAACTCTTCATCTAATATCTACATAAACTGGGAGAACATTGAGAGGAGCTTTTCTGGCTTCTACAGATGTTATCGGGAGAGAGCTTTTTGTTGGACAGCCTACATATCCGTCGTCTTATTTAGGGTCATGTTGCCAGGCCCCAATATCGGCATCACAAGTTTGTCGCCTTTTCACATCAACTAGGAGAGATCACTCTATTTGATTCACGATGATGCCGACAGGTCCTCGAATCAGTATCTCAAAGTCATTGTCTTTCTACAGTAGCTCGGAGAAATCATGCCATTTGATTCACGATCATGCCAACATGACCTTGAATTGGCATCAGAACACTGTTGTCTTTCCACGCATTTCTGGAAAATTGTGTCGGTTTGTTCAGGAACACGCTGCCAATCTTTCAACAATGTTTTGAGAAGATGCACCATTGAATATGGACTACGCCATCATGACCTTGAGTCAACACACTTTGTACAGGGAGATTAATCAGACGAATAAACAGAGACCGTACTCATTTAACTCATTAATTTCATGCATTCATATCTCGTGTTATTACTAATACGTAGAAGAGCTAATTATACACGACACCCCCAAGATTTGTCTTAAATTATACACGGACTCCCTTATCTTTTTTAATTATACTCCGCTCCCTGTAGTTTTGTATTGTGTTACAGAACACCCATTTCCGTTAGGGTGCCGTGAGAAAAAATTAGGGTAACATTGATTTATTTTAATATACTGAAAATGCCCTTATCTTCTCCTCATCTTTCTCACTACAAAAAAGCCCAGCAGCGGCGGAGGGAGATAGTGCCCTGCAGCGGCAGCAGTAGATCTGCTGGTCACAGTTGCAGAGATTAGAGAGGTCAATGGGCCGGCCCAGCCCGAGCCCAATGGGCCTCCAACCAAAACGGGCCGGGGCAGGGCCTAATGAATGGAAAAAGGGCCGGGTAGGGCCAGGCCTAAAATCTGGGATATATGGGCCCAGTCCAAGCCTTGGCCCTAGGCCCAATATTTAGGGCCGGGCTTGGGCAGGGCCCGAGCCCAATTTTTTTTTTTTGGGTTCCCAACTCCTTGTTATTTATTTGCGTCGATAGCCAACAAGAATACATCAAATTAAGGTTGAGATTAATACATGTTAATTTGGTGTAATATTGACAAGCATTTTTTGGCCTACTAACATTATAATTTATAAGTAGCATTTTTAATGTGTATAAAAATGTCAAAATGGACCAGTAAAGACACCAAGAGAGAATCAATCTCAAGGTACAAAGCTAAAAAGTTTCTCAACTTTATTGCATCCAGAAGATTGTGTGTTTAGGTTTTTGAATACTGCAGTTGGTTCCCTTGGGGTTTCAAGTAAAAGAAAACAAAGAAACCTTCACCTGTCTCAAGCTCTACAATATAAAAGTGTAAACATTTCCATACATGGTCCTAATTATGCTAATCAACATCCATGTCTACACTTTTACAAGTGATTTCAGTTCTGCATTATCATTTGAGCTTCATAGTAGTTTGTGTGTAGAACTACAAGTAGTATCTGTTTATTTTATAGAGCTCGCCTATCAGTAGTGTCTGTTTTTTATATAAAATATTAAACTGTGCTTGGGATTTTTGTGAATTGTAGACTCGTGAATGTAGACATGATATGACATTTCAGTGAACAAAGGCTGTGCCCACTTGCTTACATTAGAGATAAATGCTGTTTTTTAGGGTTTACTTTTGGGGTGCAAAATTAGCACCACGTGGTTTCTTTGAAAATGTAGCGGCCATATGAGTTTCATGGTATGAGTAAATATCTCTTGGTTATCGGCTAAGATAACATTGTGCGTAAGTAATTTTAGATCGCAGACAACGGAAGAATGCGTACAACCATAACAATATTTTATCGTTAGTAAGAGAAGCGCTTCTCTAAGAGAAAAAGATGGTGTGAAAAATTAGAAAGGAAGGGTGTGAATTTATAGAATTTTCGAAGTTTACAAAAGACCACAAAAGACCAAAATAACACAAAAGGCCAAAATACCCCCTCATCACCAAATGATAAAGATCGATAAAATGTGACTGGGAATAGCATCAAAACGTTAATTAAGTGCATCACCACAAAGTTTGGGCGTGATTTTGATGTATCGAAATGCAGTCTAAAATTTGAATTAGGGACCCGGTACACAGATGCGGCATAAAACAATTGAAAACAAGGATGAACTTGAAACAAATGGTATGAATGTAGCATGAATTACTGGTTTTATCAAGTGATTTCACTGTGTGCAAGGGGCAATTGATACCATACAAAATCAAGTAATACCAGGAAGGAAGCAACTAAGCCCTCATTTACAACTGAGACAACGGATCCTCCATGGAAGTGACCAACAGAAGAACCAACTTCAACAGATGGGCATAAACATGTCTCTGTTACCTGTGGAAGATTGAAGCAGGCCCAGAAGAGCAAAGAGGAAGATGCCAGAAAAGGGCCAAATTTAGGGCGAGTTTCATGCCGAATTTAGGGCCAATTTTGGGCTTTTTTTTGGCCGGGCCTGGCCCAGGCCATTTTTGGTGAAACCTTGGCCTGGTCCAAGGCCCTTTATTTTTGGGCCTACACTATTCATTAGTGGGCCGGCCAGCCTGGGCTTTTTTTGGGCCAAGTCGGGCCAGCCCTCGGGCCACCCGGCCCATTTGACATCTCTACCAGAGATACTAGCTTCAGTACCTCCAGCAGCCTGACGACTTCTACTTCAACTACCTCAAGCCCTCCATCCTCAAGACCCTCTCCATCATCAATGACCTCATCAACGCCGACCACGTGGACGAGATCTCTGTCATCGACAACGCCACGCTGCCGTCGTCCTCCAGCGCCCATCACAAAGGGCGACACCGCCGTCATGCTCCACTACGACTACGACGCCGTCAAGAAATCCGTCCAGGCTTACCTCACCCGCGTCGACGGTGAGGTAATCGAAGTGAGACTCCCTTTCCCCTTGAAATCAAAAGACAAAATCATAACCGATTTAAAAAAAGCCTTAGAGAAGGGTAAATCAAATGGCAGGAAAATTAGGTTAGCTGTGATTGATCATGCCTTGTGTGGTGATACCCGTTAAGGAATTAGTTAAGATTTATAGAGATGAGGGCGTTGACCAGATTTTTGTTGACGCGGTGCACGCAATTGGGTGTACCGACGTGAATATGCAGTACATTGGGGCGGATTTCTACACTAGCAATCTGCAAAAGTGGATCTTCTACCCGCCCTCCATTGCGTTTCAGAACTGTGGGGTTTTGTGTATGATAGGCAGTATGTGTGGGATTTTCAGGTGTGCCGGCGGTAGGAGGAGTGGATGGGTGGGTTGGGTAAATTTGTTTTTTCATGAAGGGTATTAGTGTCTGTTTATTAATTTCCCCTATGTAGAATGTATGTTTACAATCCCATGCATAAGTCACAGGTCATTCAAAGGGGATAACATGTAGGTCTCGTTGATTGACTAACAACCCGTCTAAACTTTGGTAAGATGACATATGGAGTCACATAAGATGATACTTACAAATTGTGCATTTAGACGAACGAATATGAACTAAAGTACTACCATATATATGACCCATTTTACATGAGGGCTAGTTACTAGCTTTTAGCTCGAGGGCTCCTTCCTATTGTTATGTGATGAATGTCCCTATTTTCTGGCACTTTCTTTTGTTGTTGCCCATTACATGAGCCGAAAGTTCTATTGACGTTTCTTTGCTATTTCCGAGTCTTTAGTATAACATAGGGGTGCAAGTTGGGTTGAATTTTTATGAGATTAACGAATCTAATCCAAGTAAATGTTAGCTTTTACGCAATCCAACCCACTCAGTTACAAATTGGATTAGGATGTTATAGTGGCCTATGTTGGGTTGGAGATGGAAACCCATTTATCTAGAAATTAATACTTTCTTGGTAAGTTCCATAAATAAGAACCACCAGCAATCACCATCGCTGCTGTCACACCGTCATTTGCTATCACTAACGCTGCCGGCAAACATCGGCAACAACCGCCTACTATTGTCGCTACCGATCCGTAACCTACACCAGTATTGTGTGCAAGTGACCTTCAATTCCCACCATTGCTGCACGGAGCTAACTCTACTGCTGACAGCTATCGACTTCCAACACTTACTGTAACCACCACGTCGGCGCCGCCACTATTTTTCACAGTCGATGGCCAGCCCCAGCTGCCGTCACCGCTATTGCCGCTGGCCCCAATCCGCTGCTGCCACCACCCTGCCACTTGCAGCCGTTCGCCACCTCCAACAATTTCATCACTGGTTTCCACCACCGGCCATGTCAACTATCCACCACCGGCCATGTCAACTATCCACCACAACTTCATTCTTTGTTTAAAATAGAAAATTTTAACTTTGTTTTGATCAATCTATTCAAATCCTAATATACCCAATCAACCCAGCCTAATCAATCAGATATGTTCTTGAGTTGAAGTGGGTTGGGTTTAAAAGCACACGAGTTTACTTGAGTTGGATAGAAAACTCATCCAAGTTTTCACCCTTAATATTGTACAAAAACGAGTTCTCTTTTCTGCTAGTAGAGTTTTTGAAAGAACTACGAAACGGAATAGTTCCGGCTAAACCAAATGACCTAATCGTCAATCTATTACCATTTTATTACCTTCCTCTCCCTAATGAGATTAAACTTTCCAAATAGCACAACAGAAGCTGCGCTAGAAGTTACCGAATCCAAGTTCACCATCATCCGGACCATCTCTGCAATAAGTTACTATCATGTATATATCCTCTTGGGTTTGGGTAGCTCAATTATTTGATTGCCACTCTCATGGAGTTTCATGCAATAAATGACCCAAGTCTCTGCAATAAGTTCTAAGGCATGGGTGGGAACAGTGTACAGCACGTGCTGCTGCTCCCAAGCATAAAGGCCATGTTAGCCTTCCGCGTACACTCTCAGTTGACTGAACAGTTTCCTACATGGAAGGTCATAAATTCACCCAATAATTCTATCCCTTTATTCTGTTTGTAACGATGCAAGTTTTGAGTTGATTGGTTCACATTTAATTTTTTGTCACTATAATGCATTTAACAATAAGTTTTTTTTTTAATTACAACAGAAATACTCATACAACTAAAAAACTCTTACTTTCTATCTAGCATTCGTAAGAAGGTCAAGCCTCATCCAAACTTTGTTGAAAAGTGATTAACAAATATACTTTTCGACTCAAGATGTGCATGTACTAGGTATAGAGATTCAAAAAATGTGTAATCTGTCTCTGTTGTAACAGCTTTAGTGAAAAATGTTAGTTATTAAGAGAATTTTATTATTGTTGCTAAACTTTACAGTGCTAGTGTATTCAGTTACATTTTTTTTTATCACAACAGAGATGCCGTACAACATCGGATCCTTATTTTCTATCTACTACTTGTAAGGAGTTCAAGCGTCAACTTTTTTGAAGAACGATAAACAAATAGGGTGTGTAGGTACGTGAAAAACAGAGAAAGAGAAGCGAATATACCAATCGATCAAGGACTAAGCTTTTCGAAGTTTCGTGTCAAAGGTTTGGTGCAGTCTTGAAAATTTTGTTCTTTTCATTTTTGTGAGGAGATTATCATTTAGGTAGCTTGGTTTTGGTGAGCTAATGTCCTCGGGTAGTCTACCTACTAGCTACCGGTAGAAATTGCCGTACCAGGCAAACTTTTCCTACTGTTTATGTGCTAACTAAAGCTAGCTTTACATTATAGACTAGATAGTGTCACTTTCACATTAATTTTCATCTGCAGTGTACCTGAAGATGGATACAGCAAAACTTTTTGTGGCATATGAATCAAGATAAGCACCCATGCAGTAAACTTGGTCGAAGAATCAATGGAAATTTCAATGAACCATTTAGGTTATATTTGACTTCCTAGTTGCTATATACTGAATCATTTCTTTTTTTGGGGGGTAAATTGTAATTAAGTACTATTGGTGTTCCAAAATAATAGTCCATTTATTTGCATGCTATACATTTTTCTGATAATAAGTTGATGCTCCTTATAAGTAACGGAACTGCTTGTGTTCCATACTTCTCTTACGGTTATCGCTTGTACTTCACTTTTATCCACACATAGAGATTCTAAAAGTAATGTTTCTTATAAGTGACAATGGGTAGTTTTCAATAAAGGGTGATTTATATGCAATTAATAATACATGTTTACAATGATTATTTTAAAACAAAATTACATTTCATTTTGGGATGGAGAGAGTGTTAGAAATATTGGTAATTTAAATGACCAAATTCTATTTCCAAACGCTTGACATGCAAATTCAAAATGAAGTAAGAAGATAAGTCATTACTTATTTATAAGTATATAGCAAAAGTAACAAAAAAAAAGGCAAAAAAACTATTGGCATGTGAGACACGAAATAGACATTTGCTAACTTTATATTAGATTAATTTTGCCTCCCTTCGTTAGGTTCTAACGAGAACCAACGATCCAAAATTTGACCCATACGTTCATAGCGGCATCTCTTCTGATAGAAAAAATACAGGAACACTTGAGGACCCCCTGATCAAACTATCGATATTTTTGAAATATGAAAAACATGTGCAGTAGTATCTAGTGTCTTTCTTTTTTATTTCTGTAACTTTTGTCTTATTTTGTCCCATTCTTTTTCCTCTACTAGACATCACTTATTTATACTAAGTGAAAGGATGCACACTTTAAAAAAAAATGTAAATGAAGAGTCACAACCCTTACAAAAAAACATTGATTTTTGAAGGAGTTTCAATTTTTGCCCGGAGGCTCTCCTCTTGATAATGAGCCTTACCATACTGCTATTCATAAGGCCACACTCTTTGAATGGTGGGAGTTTGTTCCTTACGAGTACAAACTTCTAATCTCAGAGGAGAATAGCCAAGGGGATCCCACTTTGTGCGATCAAATGGTGAAGCAGGCTGTTCACCAGCTCCACCAGGATCATCCCTTTCTTGACAAAGATTCTTACACAAAAATAAATGTGGGAGATTCACCCCCATGTTTCACACTTTGAAGTTGTAAGTTATTTGACGACCTCGCTCCTTCTTTGAACTATCCAACCCCATTTTTGTGGCTATAAATTTAAAAAATGTGAATCATAAGTGCCACCGAAAAGTCATTTTGAACATAATGATTCAAATAAAGTGTGGGTCCCTATTTGATACACGTGCAAGCTTTATAGCAAAAATTCAATTTGAAGTAACTATATACCAAACTAAAAATGATAATGACATGCATAATTAAGACGAGACTTACGTCCGTTGCAACTACGTCAATGAAGATGCCGTGATTTTTGCGATTGCAGACATTAGATAGCGGACAAATCTGGGATCATGTGGCAAAATTCTATAAGTGATATCTGAATTTTTGATTCAATAGTACAGTAATAAATTGACCTAATTCAAGAATAACCTTAGGGTGACTTTTTTCTAAAATAGTATGGATGCCGTGAGTTTAACCGTTGCAAACGTCAGATAGCGGACAAATTTGAGATTATGCGGTGAAATTTTCTAAGTAATATCTGAATTTTTGATTCAACCGTACGGTAATAAATTAACAGGAATGACCTGAGGGTGACCTTTTTCCTTAAACGATACAGATATTCCTCATCTTTCTATAATCCCATAATGACTATTTTCATGCAAATAACAGAGCCATCAATTTGATCACACGATGATGACCTAATGAAGTGACATACCCACAAGTTAACAATATTGCTGCATTGAGGTGAAGTCCCCATCACAGAACAGTAAAGGATAAAGGAAGGCATGAGTCATGATCCATGCGGTTACATAATTGTGCCTTTAATCAGACACCATTTTGCAGAGCTGGAAGGGGGTACGGCCGAGTACGGATGTACCCTGTTCGGTGAAGGGGACAAATCTCATGTGAAGTGATTTATTTGTTGATTTTGGCCTTTCGGGTGTGGCGGAAAAGTGCCATAATTTCAGCCAAATGTGTTGGTCTACTGATTGGCCGTGTGCGCCACATGGCGAGTGTCCTCTTATTCATGCATTCACTTGCAACTAGCAAGATATTTTTAGCTAGCTTAACTAGTTTGTATCCCTTGTAAAGGTGTGATAGTAGAGGTTAAGTAGAAGAGCAAACACCTTACGTTTGAGAAGGTTGATCAAAAGGGAGATATCGAGAGGGAGGGAGGGAGGGAGGGAGAGAAAGCACGGAAGCTTGAATAAGATGGGTGCGATTTGTGCTTTAAAAAAGTTTAGATGGGAGTGAACATATGTTTGGCTAAAGCAAGATCAATTCGTTCATGAAAAATCTTATGAGATGAGGATTTGACCTCCATGTAGCTTTCTTCTTCTTCTTCTTCTACTTTTGAGTTAGGCCATTTTATGTTGCCCTTCAAATTGTAAAACTACCCATTTGGATAGTGACGGAGGGAAGTGGGTGGCGCAGTGAGTACGTCCCACATCTACCCTTTAGCATGAAGTAGTTTTAGCCCACCTCCATCCTTTGGCATCAAGTAGTTGCATTTACAATGAGTCTTATTAGTGGTTTTGTTACTTTGTACCCCTTCAAAAATTTATTGATTTCAATAATTTTTTTTAAAGTCATGGTTCTTTTCAATATACACAAAATTATTCTTATTACATAACAATTAAGAAACTATAACACTTCAATTTATTTTCACTTTTTTATTACTATACATATGTAGTAATACTTCTGTTCTTCTGAGGATGCTTCATTGATTTTAATGTTCAAAATAGCGTACAAGGACAAAAAAAATAATGCAAATTTTATTTCTCAAAATAACATTATAAGTTTCATCTTTATTAGTTTTGAATCGAACACGTCAGATACATTTAAAATCATAATGCCCACTTTATATAAAGTTTCTGACTTTGCCGCTGCATTTGGACCTTACTCAAGATGTATCTAATTTCTCAAAGGACCCCCTTTTCCATGAGTAGGTCTTTGACTAAAAATATTACAAAAACATGAACTCTTTACGTCAACGTTGAGGAAAAGCCAAACCTTCCATTGGTGTTTATGTGACTCTAGTTTCTTGTAACTTGGAGCTTGGATACCAAAGAGTTGGTAGCCGCGTTATTTGATCATGAGATTTCCAACACTTTCTTATTGTGAATGATTTGCTTTAATATGAAATTGTGTTGTCTAGACAGTCCACACCATGTTTCCAGAGGAAAGACCTATTTTAAAAATGCTCGTTAGTATAGTATTTTCTTTTCCCTAATGGCATGTTTGTCGTGTCTTTTTAGTTTTTATCAGCATCACATTGAGAATAGTCTAATTCCCTTGATATTTGTAATAAGCCGGCATATCCTTTTATGAAGTGATGCTTGCTAGTCCATCTGGATTACGCACCTTTTTTTTTTTTTTTTTACAGTTTTTAGGTCTCGCTTTCGCGACATTTCAATAAATAATTAATGGTCACAGTTCAACTTACGCTCCAACACTACCAATATGGTCAGCTAGAGACCAAAGCTCTAACTCGTGTGTCATGAAAATCTGTGTTGATATTGGCCTGTCGCTTGGGGCCAATTCCAGATAGAGCACCTTCCCTAGGGGGGAGGGGGAGACACAAGCCAGAGCCCTTCATTGGTGCTTCCTCTCCTTGCCCCCTTGGTCTTTCCTGTCCTTGGGGCTCCTTGCTCCCGTTTTTGTTCTCCTCTCCTTGAAGGCTCTTTGCTCAATGGCCTTCGTCATGATGCCCGAGCTCTATCTCCATGTTACATGCTCTTGGCACTGCGCCTGAGCTTTCAATATTAGTTACATGCTCATGGCACTGTGCCTAAAGGCTGCCTTCTATTACATGTGCCCTCGATATTAATTACTTTTTTTGGTCACGCACACGCTTGTTGCTAGGTCATGTGCCCCTACACATAATCAGTGACCACGCCCTTGCAGCACATTCATTGAGCATGTCCCTAAAACTGTACATATTCGGCTATGCCCATCATGCCACTTATATAGGTGAGGGCCCTGACATCTATCACACTACTGTGCCACCGGATGTGATCCATCCCTCCACCACACCATACACACCTTGACTTGTTCTTGGAAGATGCTTTGACCATATCCCTCATGGTAGGCAATTCTCCGAGAATTACCTCGGGGACCTTTGAGAGCTCCAGTAAGATGGCTCCCCTCTCGCCAGGTAGGTAACTCCTTCTTAACACTATCTTAACACACTCCAAGTGCTCCGGTACAAGAACTTCTTAGGGACAATTATCTCTGTCAGGGAGCACCAAGTGCTCCGGCATGAGACTCTCCTCCCACCACGTAGAGGACTCCTCCAGGACACTAACTTGGCTTGCTCTGATACAAGGACTGCCCACAGCATAGACAACTCCTCGAGGCGTGGGGCAGAGGGCTTGTAGTACACCCTTAAAGATATATTTAGCCCAACCAAGCTCCTGATTCCCACTACCACTGGGGAAAAGGAAAGTTAAATAAATCTAGGAGCTGGGCACATAGCTAGAGGATACCATTTTGAATATAAAAATATACTTTACCCCTCTCTGGGACCAAGTCCAAAACTACTTCATTTATGAATTTCATAGTAATAGAAATATATGTCCAACCGAGGCAGGGGATGATGCTAGATGATTCGGCAGACACTATCTTTACTAAGGTATTTGCGTGACTAGTTTACGTGCTCCGGCACTGGGGACTCTTCATCGGCACCCCTAGAGACCATGACCCTTAGGTCGCTCTGATAGTGGGGCAAATCTCTGGTGGCTATCACGTTCAGTTTGCCAAGCAGTTAGGAGTCAGGTCTTCCCCATTGCTGTCAGGTTATTTGCATTTTTTTGGCACCACCTGCATTTCAAACAGGGATTTGGACTAATGACTAGATCAAGTACGTTCTTTGTCCACATCGACGTTGTATGAGCCAGTTTTTCCTAGATAGACAGAGCGGAGCTATACAGGGCAGAGCAAGTGCATATGCAATATGAAAGTCCATGGAACACTGACATTTATGGTCCTATTGGCAAGGTATTACTCCCATGGAAAACCAGAAGTTGCTTGATGGCATCATCTTTCCAACTCGTGTAAACAGTGGACTTGAGAATCTGCATAACAAAAGAACAAAACTCTTTTTGCAAATTTCACTTTCTTATCTAAAACCTTAAAGCTAGAGGATTCTAGAGGTAGAAACACCTTGGACTTAAGACCTTGACTCTAGACCTTGAGCACTGAACCCTAACTCTGACCTCAACATTGGACTACTATTGTCGTTGCTTATTCATTCTGCGCTATCGCCTTTATAGCACTATCATTCCTCAGGCTTTGTCTAGGAAGTCTTGGTCTCGGTACTTGCTCCGCCATACTCTTCCCTGACTAGAACACTTAAATTTTGACTCGAGCTACTTCCATGCATACCACGAACTCACTTCCTTGCATAAGTAGTTTTAGCTGTAGACTAGAGAGTAAGAAGCCCTAGCGATGGTTATCATTGGAATCAAGTGACAAGCGAATGTTCCCCAAGCTAATTCGCAAATACAACAAATTATAAGCGCCGGAGGTGATGCCAGATTGAAAAATGTCGTCATGTTAGACTTAACGAACCAAACTCATGGAGCTTATTTGAGACCATACATGGTTTGGTAAACTCTAGTAATTTTTTCTAGTGAACATCAACATTGTATTAACCCCATTTAAAAGCATGAATCGACTTACAAACTTCGAGCTGCACAATACCTTTTTTTATAATAATAAGTAAAGTATTTAAAAGTTCAAGCAAATCCACATTTCATTCTTTTTGGTCATATTATACCTAGCATCCTCCTGTTTGGTTAATGTTGTTTTTGTTTTTGTTTTCACTTTAACTTTTCTAAAAATTTGAAAACAAAAATGTCTTTTAGAAAATAGTAAGATGTGTGCTCACTTGTTTGAAAGATATTCACAAGTGCCCTCCACTTGTGTTGATACATACACTTTGCTTTTTTCACGACAAATCGAAAGGGTGTTACTAAATGACTAGAAAAATGACTAGAAAAGTGTTGCTTAAAGATTTTTAGTGCAAAAATGTGCTTTATGCATTAAGAAGAGGACTACGATTAATTAATTTTTTCACTAAATGTGCTTTCGAAATATAAAAACATTGAATATCAGTTCTCGAAATATTTATATTAGGTTCAAATCACATATGTGTTTTCTCATAATAGTAGCACCTTCGTCCTATGACCAAACATAATGCTGATAGCATTAAAATTTCTTATGAATAGACATAATTGCCCTTTAACCTTTTTCCTCTCGTTTCTCACACATACCCAGATCTGTCCCTTTCAGCTATAACCACCAACACGACACAACTGATTACAATCACCACACCATCGCACCACCCTAACACCACAAATCGGTACAACACCAGTGACACCAACACTACCGTACTTTATAACCTAGCCAAATCTGCCCAAAAATTTACCAAATCTGCACATCATTAGACTGAACTATTTGCATCATACCACCACCGTACCATAAACCATAAAAAACTTAGTCTACTCAAAATTGAGAATACCACATAGATCTCAACACACAACACACAACACACAACACACACACACACACACACACACACACACACACACACACACACTCTCTCTCTCTCTCTCTCTCTCTCTCTCATAAACACACACACGCACACACGTAACACATAATGACAACATAGCTCAAATGTGCTTCGTACGACTATAAAATACTGAAACACGCAACCACACGCATACGTGCATGTGCGCGCGCACAGAGAGAGAGAGAGAGAGAGAGAGATTTGCGCACATACATGACACACATGCGCGCATATGCATATTTATGTAATGCGCATGTAGTCTGTGTGGGCAGTTGTGCATGCGTGTGTGTTTTTCTGCAGATCCATGTGTATGATTGTATGTGTGTTTGTGGAAGACCGGAAGAATGTGAGGGGAAGATGGCATTTCCATTATTTTAAATACGTAGACCTTATTTGTATTTAAAGATTTGAACATCGTGGTGCATTTTCAAAATATGACGTGATCATGTCAGCCAAAATTGTTAGTTAGTGTCACGAAACCCTTACGTTGTAAACATCTGATACAATTTTCTGATACAGAGTTACATTTGTCAAAATGCAGCACTCAAGAAGTTTAATAACATTATCCATTTAATTTAATAACTTTCTCTTTATCTCTGTGTTAGATATATACATTTCCTATGCTACAATAATCAGTTAGCCACATCGATGACAGCCTCTGACCTAAACCTTCGCGTTTTTTTGTGCTGGTAGGTTATTTATTCATGTGATCTAGATAGATGGTTCCCTAATAGGTGAGGACGTCATCCCCCTTTTTTTTTTTTACCTGATAGGCTTAGGCCCCGTTTGACACTCTTTTTTTTTTCAGTTTTAAAAACTGCAAAAAAGGAGCGTTTGGTAACCATTTTTTTTTCAATTTAAAAAATCAGTTTTTAAACTGCAGAGTAAAAAAAAAAACTCCAAAAATTGATTTTTTTTTTTTCACTTTTGGTTTTTTTTTTCGACCACCACCACCACCCTCCCACCGCCGGCAGCCACCTCAGGTGACCACCGCTGGAGACTACCGGCCTCCGGTAGCCACCTCCGGCCGCCGGCGATTACCGCCGGAGACTGCCGACAACCACCTCCGGCCGCCGGCGACCATCGGCAGCCACCTCTGGCCGCCGGCAGCCACCTCTGGCCGGAGACTGTCGGCAGCCATCTCCGGCCGCCGGCGACCACCGCTGGAGACTGCCGGCAAACACCTCCGGCCGTCGGCGACCACCGCCGGAGACGGCCGGCAGCTACCTCCGGCCACCACCGCCGGTGACTGCAGGCAGCCACCTCTGGCCGCCGACGACCACCGCCGGAGACTGCCGGCAGGTACCTCCAGCCGCCGGCCACCACCGCCGGTGACTGCCGGCAGCCACCTCCGGCCGTCGGCCACCACCACCACCACCGTCGACCACCACCACCTCCACCGCAAACCACAAAAAAAAAGTCAAAATAAAAAGGGTTACCAAACACCAAAAAAAAAAACCTAAAAAAAAAGGGGTTATCAAACACCCACTTGTTTTTATAAAAAAAAAAATTAAGCTGCTTTTTAAAAAATTGCTCTTTAAAAACTGAAAACCAAAATTTTTTTTTTGTCAAACGAAGCCTTAGTTTTGAGATACCTTGGCTGTTTTAATTTGTTGCTTATTTACATACAAAAACTAGGTAATAAAAAAATATTTCTGGTTGTATACATTTTGTTATTTCAAGGAAAAAAAATCTAGTTGAATGAGATACATTTATATGGGCATCCTAACTTAAGCATATATATATATGTGCTCAAAAATTAAGACAAAGGCCCAATTTGACAGAGTTTTTTTTTTGTAAACTGGAAAAAAAATCGCGTTTGACGCACAGTTTTCGTTTTTTTCTTCAGTTTAAAAAAAAAATCAGTTTTTTAAACCAAGGCTATTTTTTAAAACTCCAAAAATGAGTTTCAGTTTTTAGTTTTAATTTTTATTTTGAGACCACCACCACCCTATCACCGCCGACAGCCACGACCCACCATCACTATCCACCGCCGGTCACCACCACCGTTGGCCATCGCTAGAGATGTCAAAGGGCCGGGCTTGGGCCGGCCCAGCCCAAGCCCGTCGGGCCTGCTGTGGGGCCGGACCGGGCCAGTGGGGCTGCCAACCGGGCCGAGCCGGGCCGGGCCTGCCGAAGGCAAACCTAGGCCCAGTCCAGGCCCAGGCCCTAGGCCCAATAGCTAGGGCCGGGCTTGGGCCGGGCCCTTTTTTTTTTTTCTTCTTGTTATTCAATTTTAAATTTCATCTCTAGGCAATATTCACAATTTAACGAACCTAATCTTTATCCTTTTATTTCATTATAAGTAATATACATATATATGTATGTATGTATATACATATTTATTTGTTAGCCATTATATTTTTTATTATATGTTAAACATTTTCATACTCTTCTTGATGAGCTTTATTAATAAAATCTTAACACATAACAATTTATATAGAAAAATAATAAATGTATTCATAGGCCCTCCTCCTTTTATCCGGGCTTGGGACCGGCTGCTTGTAAACAAACAGGCGAAGTTACCTATTTTTTTATATATACGAAAAAATATATATCTTGCTTGTAAAAATTTATTTTATATATATGGAAAAAAAAGTATATTTTGTGAAAAAATTTATTCTTAAAATTCTAACAATCAAAATAATAATGCATGTCTATCCAAAATATCAGCAATCAAAGATCAAGAAATCTGCAACGTCAACCAAAGGATCAAAAGAGGAAAATAAAAACAAATTACCTAATCATCCAGAAGTACTTCAATATCCGAGTCACTGCTCTTCCTATCATCAATCGGTTTATCTTGCTCGCGGTATTTCGCATCAAGATAATCCTTCCAACATACACATAGCTCGAGCGACTCGGGGTTAAGACGACTCCTCCTGTCATCCAAAACCCTCCCGCTGGCTGAAAATGCCGACTCTGAAGCAACCGTGGAGGCTTGCACTGGCAGTACATCCCGTGCAATTTGGGATAAAGTTTTATACATGTTTTGATTTTGTTTCCAAAAATTTAACAAATTAAAATTAACCTGTTCTTGCCTTGATAAATCAGAATAATGATCAGTATTTGCATATACACCAATCTCATTAAAAGAGGAAAAAGTATACGAACCTGCCGAATTAGAAGTACCTTCACCTGGTAGTTGTCTTGCTACTAGATGTTCAAAGCCCTAAAGGTATGGCGCATAATACCTCTCAACAGTGGATGATGATGTAGCTCGCCCGCGCACGTCAGCAGAATTACGATAGAGGTTGAACAAGTCCTCAAACCTCTTGCTCACTTTTGCTGTGAATGCGGTTGTCTCCTCTGCTGTGTAGCACATTAATTTCGATATCTCTTGTATCGAGGCGTTCACGCCATGCAACTTTAACCTAGGATCTAAACAAGTAGCCACAGTAAAAATAGCAGGCAGCTTACTCCAATATTTATTAAATTTTTGATCCATCACTTTTACTATTTCCTTAAAGGGTCCTATATATCTCCATTTTGTTAACATTGTAGCCATCTTCAGAATTTCTATTACAGCGAGAGGAGAGGTGGGATAGTACGTACCAGACAATAAATTGGTAGACGTGTAGAATACCTCCAAAAATTCAGCTAGGTATGTGGCCATCTGCCATTCCTCTTGAGTTGGCAAGCCGGCTGGGAACTGGGTTAGTAGAAAATGCGTATAGACTTCTCGGTATGCCAGAATGTGTAAAAGCATGTGGTATGTAGAGTTCCACCTGTGGACCACATCTGTAACTGCTCTCCTGCGAGGCATATTATATTGAACACACAACGTTTTAAATTGTTGTGTTCTCGGACTCGAGCTATTAACATACGCTGTCATACCCCTCATTTTGAGAAGAATATCTCCTGCAGCAGCTAAACCATCTTGAACAATTAAATTAATAATGTGACAAACACAGCGAACATGAAATAATTCACCGTTAAGTACAGGTTGAAGCGTCTCCTTTAAAGCTGCAACAGCAACTTTATTATTAGAAGCATTATCAAAACTAACACTCATAATCTTATCCTTAATTTTAAATGTGGTGCATGCTTTTAATATAAGAATAGCAATGTTCATTCCATCGTGCGGATAAGGGAAGTGCTCGAAAGCGATGATTCTCTTGTGCATAACCCAATCTACATCAATCCAATGAGCGGTCACACAAGAATAACTAACAAAAGTATAAGGAGATTGCCAAATATCAGAAGTAAGACTAACTTTACCTTCAAATTTATCGAAATAATCGATAAGGCGTGCTTTAGCAGCATTGTACTGTCGGAGTGCATCGGATCTAGTTGTGTTTCTATGAACCTTTTTGTACAAAGGTTGAACGTATGTGTTCATATATCTAGAGTGCTTAGGATTATCGGCAAAAGAAAAGGCTTGTTCATCATGAATAACAAATTCAGCGAGACCGTCTCTTTGCTCTCGCTGATTATAAACAAATAACTTACCGTCAAAAGATAACTGCGTTTGGGTAGGTTCGACGTGGCCTTGTCGAGGTGCACACAGAGGGTAATGCCTGTTAAGATGTCCATTACCACTACCAGACGAAAATAATTTAGCGCAGTACTTACATCGAGCTTTTCGGATGCCGTCCACCGTAACTACATCGAAATGATTCCAACACTCGGCTTTCTTTTTCCCCTTTTGGACTTCTGGCTCATTACCGGAGGCATTGCTCGGCCCTTCTTCATCATGACCAGGCATAGGGTTGAGATTATGCCACGGAGTAGTAGCTTCGCCAACCGAGCTGCGTCCTTGACTATAATGCGGGGGGTCTTCATCAGGCGTGTATTCAAAATGTGGAATGTTTTGATTGAACTCCCAATTGGCTTGGGTATCTATCATACAGCCTGTACTCATTCGTCCAGGAACGAATGGTTGTGTTGGTGCTTGGATTGGTGTTTGTGATGGCCGTGGCGCTGGCGCTTGTGCTGGTGGTGGTGCTTGCGATGATGATGATGTTTTTCGTGATGACGATGCACGCCTCATTTTCTTCAATAATCCAGCCATATTTCACGCTAAACTTTATAAGAGTAACTAAATACACAAGTATAAGAGTAGTAATAAGAAATAACAATTAAAAGAATGAACGAGTAACAAATATTAAAGAGTTAGTAATTAAAAAGAATTTAGCAAGACTAGTAATTAATAAACAAGAGTACTAATTAGTAAATACTAGTAGTAATTAGCAAGAGTAGTAATTAAAAAGAATTTAGCAAGACTAGTAATTAAGAAACAAGAGTACTAATTAGTAAATACTAGTAGTAATTAGCAAGAGTAGTAATTGGAGAGGAAAATAGTAGCAAAGCTTGTAGAAATATAGAATGTTTAGGTAAGAGAGAGTAAGAAGATTGGTGTGAAAAATTAGAGAGAAATGGTGTGAATTTATAGATTTTAGAAACTTCACAAAAGACCAAAATACCCCTACAAACTATCCGTTTATAGTTGTTGGGGAGGGTAAGAGTGTAAAGGAGTTGAAAAATATAGGTTAGACTAAAATACCCCCCAAACTAGCCGTTATATTGCTGTTGGGGGGGTAAAAGTGGAATTTTGGAAAAGGGGTGGAAGAAAGGGGGGAAAAACAAAAAAATTCAAACAAGTGGGGCCAAAACCGGGCCAGACCCGGGCCGCAGACCGGGCCAGATCCGGGCCGCAGACCGGGCCAGACCCGGGCCGACTTCGGGCCGGGCCAAACCCGTTTCCGGGCCGGGCCGGGCTTTTTCGCAGCAATTGACGGCCTGGTCCAGGCCCAGGCCCCAAGCCTGCTGTGCTGGGGCCGCTACTGTTCATCGCCGGGTCGGGCCAGCCCGCGGGCCGCCCGGCCCGTTTGACAATTCTAGCCATCGCCACGCCCCACCATCGGTCAAAGAAAAAACTCAAAATAAAAACTGGGTAATCAAATACAAAAAAAAAAAACTCAAAAAAAAAACTGAGTTATCAAACACTGACTTTTTTTGTAAAAAAAAAAAATTAAATTGGTTTTGATTTTTATTTTTTTTAGAAACAGAAAATTAAAACTGAAAGTATTGTCAAACGGAGCCAAAGTTGTGGGAGATGGTGGAGAGGCAGCCATGTTGGCTGTTGCACGTTGTCTATAGTCATAGACACTGTATATATGTATATAATGTGTGTGTAAGGAAACCATGGTGGAAAAATTCACTACAACACCTGCACAGCAACAAAAGATAAAATAGTTTGTGTTTTAAAGATCAAGACATGTTTCTTAGACCCTGTTTGACATAACTTTTTTTTTTCAATTTTGAAAATTGGAAAAAAAAGTTGCGTTTGGTAATCATTTTCTTTTTTTTTCTTCAGTTTAAAAACCCTATTTTTAAATCAAGACTGTTTTTAAAAACTTCAAAAACTTTTTTTTTTCAGTGTTGATTTTTTTTAGACCACCACTACCACTACCCTCCCACCGCTGGCGACTATCGGCGGTTGGCGACCGTCGACAGCCACCGCCAGCGACTGCCGGAGGCCAGCGCCGGTGGCCACCGCCTGCCGGCGGCAGCCAACGCCAGCCACCACCGCTACCGCAAACCACCACAAAAAAAATTGGGTTGTTAAACACTCACTTATTTTTGTAAAAAAAATAAAATTAAACTGCTCTTAAAATTTTTTTTTTTGAAAACTGAAAATAAAAAAAAAAGGTTTTGTCAAACGAAGCCTTACTCTTGTGATCAAGAGTCAGTTTTGAACGTTATTAATTAATGAGCACTATAAAGTGACAAACTCTACTAATAGAGTTATTTTGAGATGGTAGAGAAAGAAATTAAAGTTGTTTAAATGCAATATCTTAAATGAGTGAAGACCCACTGCTACTTATTTCCCAGAAGTAGAAAATTTCGAAGCACTCAAATGAGAAATTTAGTAAAAGTAAACAAATAAAGATTCTGTGCACAACAGTCGACCCATTAACTATCAAACGAAGAGTTTATCTACCAAAATAATGTTCAACTGTGAAAGACGGATTCACTATCTGAACTTTTTTGTTTCTGGTTTTTGTAACGAGCATAATTATCATTACTATCATGTTTAAAAAGTGAGTATGTGGTGCTAGTAATTTACTTTGGCCTTTTGTCAAGCCAAAATTGATGAATTTAGTTTGACGGTATGCTTGAGTAAGTTTGACCATTTTCCAACTATCATTAAAGTAGCTGAGGAAAAAATGGAAGTTGTCTGAGAAGGAAGAAACGCCTGATTACAATTTTATATATAAAGTTTGACTAGTATCAAGGACTATAGTAGATGGCCATGTGACTGGTGACCAAAGGGGACAACGTGTTCGGCATTAAGAGTAAGAACGAATTCTTAGTATAACATATGAAATTCTTTTTTAATGCTTTGCAGGTGTGACCAAATCATTTGGACTAGAAGAAAATTTTGCAAGGAGTTGATCACCAACATGACATGCTCAGTTCATTGGCTATTCTTGCATACAAAGCAAAAATATGAGTATTTATAGAGTGCCTTTTTTTTTTAATTTAAATGTTAAGTTGATTATGCAATTTGTTAAGTTACCAGACAGTCAGTTTAACTTCGTGAAACGCTTAATTATACAATTTTTTACAAAAAATAAAATAAAAAAACACACTGCGTATGTCCAATTCTTTTTTACCCTGACTTGGATTTTAAGCAATTTGCACTTTAAGCCAACTATTTAGATATAAAACCGCGAGCGACGCGCGTGTGTGAGACATTATTCGAGATTGATGGGTTAAACTTTATACATGTTTCTGAAATGAAAATGATATGTCAATCAAATATCGAGGCAGTCTATCTCATATGATATTCTTAAACGTTTTCTTGTAAATATTAGCAAGAAAAATAAAGGGAACGTGTTCAAAATAACGAAGGGCGAGAATAGAATTTGTTAGCGTGTATGCATTTGATTGGCTTTGGATGTTGGATTGACAACAACTTTAGACTAAATAAGCGAAAAGGTGTCATATTCTCTTGTAACTTTACCGCTGGCCGAGCCCATGAATCGAGACTCGTTAGCATTACGTGACTACAAGGTTATAAAGGTTGACTGCAAATGCAATCGTATCTGCCCATTAGGGCAACGTACCAAATGGAATCCGGAAAATGAAGAACAGTGACATGGGAATAAAACAAAGTTAAGGTTGGAATATATATATATATATATATATATATATATATATATATATATATATATATATATATATATATATATATATATATATATGCCGACTCAATTTCCTCAACTTACTATGCTCTTTTATTTCAAAGTTATAGGAAAATAAAGTTAAGGTTGGAAATTCCACCCATCTCGCTACTAAAGTGGAAAATTGGTAGAACGACTCCTCGTATACTAATTACTAATTATATATTGCAAAAAATAACTAGTGGCATTTTCGTAGATATTTTAGCGTCATTAATTAAAAGATAATAAATATATATAGCAAACATCATTCATCGCCGTAAAATTTTTTTGTAGACTCTTCTTTCAACTCGCAATTGCAACCAAAATTTTTGCGTATGAAAATATTGGCCCCAAGCGATAAGATTCGGTTGCATTTTTGGAACCCTTTTGTGAGTGCATCCTGACCGTGACACTGTTTGTCTTTTGTTGTGAGAATATTGCCAGCAAAAGAAAATCAAAGTTCATGACTCACTTTTCCAAAAGGCTTTCCCTGTAACAATAAGTTAATTAAAAGAGGAATATGACTTTCTTTCTTTTAGGAATACAAAGATAGCTTTCTCCTTTAAGATGTACGCTGTTTTATTCCTTCCATCCTTGGAATTCCAAAGGGCAAACATATATAGTTTCCATTAATACTTTCATATTTTTTGGTAGAAATTATTACTTTCATATTGAAAACCCCAAAAAGAAAAGAAATTAAGTTAATCTTGGCCAAGTCCAGTCCCACGTGCAGGCCATGGTCAGAGTCAGTTATGTCTCTTGCCTTAAAATGAAAGGCTTGCTTACTTCTTCTTCTTCTTACTGGGCAGGCAAAGAAGCACAATCTTTGACATATTAAAATTCTAACTAACTCTAATTTTTTGCTTACTCAGCTCTTGGATTTGACGGAGATCCCTGATACCACCGCTCCTATTATGTATGACTTTTGCTATATGCTATCAGACTTCCATCAGATGAGTTTCAACAGAACCACGCCGTCTCAGATTAAGGAATTCAGATCTTTAGCTGCTTTTACCTGCCATGCACGTGTTACCGTCTTCCAAGACTGGGTGCATGACTTTTTGTCATAACGAGATCTCTATTTTCTGTTTTGTATGCTCGTGTCTTTTGCTTTGTATTAATCCTAGCTCTGTTAGCAAACCCTTATAACTTTGATCAGGGAAGTGTAGCTTTATGTATCCTTGTCTGTAATCACCACGAGGTGCTAAATTCTTTTCATATCTATGCCATTCTATTTTATACCAAAAAAAAAAAAAAGAAGACAAGAACTAAATTTTTTATATTTCTTTTTTGTGTAAAACCATAAGACAGTTGTGTATAACACGTTGAAATATATTGACGGAAAAGCTAATATAACTTTTGTCAAAGTAATAATGGTCCCGTTCTGTTTCTTTATTTTTTTTTCAATTTTTATAATAATGATCAAAAAAATTCTTTTTAATGCGTACGTTTATCATTGTTTTAAAAAAATTTAACTCAAATTGTACGAAATGTGAAAAAACCTTTCCGCCGCTTCTCACCCATTGTCAAAAAAAATAATTAAAATATCTTTTTGAAATGATAAAATTATATTTATTAACTGAATAAGAAAATAATGAAAATAAAAAATAAATCAGAACATAAAAATAAATAGTAAATAAACATGCCCTTAACTTTTAATTAATTTTGCGGTTTCTTCAATAAAGTAATAAATATACTTTAATGATAAGGAAAATAAATTTAGAAAACAATTTTACAACATTACATCAAAGCGGCGTCGTCTCGAGAGCGTAACACTTAGTGAGTGAGCCTGTTGTTAATTGGTTGGGGGAAAAGAGTTTTGTTTAGGTAGGCTTGGGATATTTACCAAACAACAACAAAAATAAAGGGAAGCAGGAAAGGTTGTGGACTGTGTAACTGTTACCACTACTAGTGCTGTGGAGTACTTGTTCAGCGGTTCCGCTCCTTTACAGATTTGGTGTTGGTGGTTTCGTATTCAAAATCAACTCCTTATCTCTTCCATTTCCCTCTTACATTGCAACCTCCTCCTCCTCCTCCTCCTCTCATGCTTGTTTCTTGATCTATCTACAACCCTGTTGAGAGATACAGATAGAGATGGCCGACAAGCCTGAAGTTCTTGAAGCTGTGCTGAAAGAAACCGTGGATTTGGTAATGGATCTGAGTGTTTTGATGGGCCTGCTCTTCGTGATTCTTGTGTTTGAATTTGTTTGGTTTTTCAATTTTCATTTGGGTTTTTGATATTCTTGTTCCGGGTGCAGGAGAGCATACCCATTGAGGAAGTTTTTGAGAATCTGAGATGTAGCAGAGAGGGACTCACCAGTGAGGCTGCTCAAGAAAGATTAGAGATTTTTGGCCACAACAAGCTTGAGGAGAAGAAGGTGCTCATTTTTTCTCATTTTTTTTTCTTCCCTAGATTTGGGTGCTTGTGAATTTGCAATTTTGATGTTGGACACTGTTGTTCACGTTCATCTTTCGTTTAATTCAGATATTAGCATCATTGTCTCCTCAACGTTTTAATCTTTCATCTTTCTGTCTTCTTTCTCTACTTTAAGTGTTAAAAGTTTTAACCTTTGTACCTTCACGTATCTGTCTTGGTACTTGTGGGGTTTTTCGAAGGTTGAGTCTTTCTGAACTTGGTGTATATATATATATTAAAGCTTGTTTATCCTTTTGGGTCGTACAGGAGAGCAAATTCTTGAAGTTTTTGGGTTTTATGTGGAACCCCCTATCATGGGTTATGGAAGCTGCTGCTATCATGGCAATTGCCCTTGCAAATGGAGGAGTAATAATCTGGTCCTTGGTTGTGTTTGATAGCATGTAATTGCCGGGCTATGAATTTATCCAATTATTAACTTTTTGTAGGGAAAGCCTCCAGATTGGCAAGACTTTGTGGGTATCATTACATTGCTTGTGATTAACTCGACAATTAGTTTTATTGAAGAGAACAATGCGGGTAATGCAGCAGCTGCTCTCATGGCTCGTCTTGCTCCGAAGGCGAAGGTGTCGAATCGTATTTTGTCTGCTTTTATTTGGATGAGCTTCAGCATATGCCCCTAGTTTTCGCATTACACCGCAGCAATGAGTGTTATTTTGGTAAAATACATCAGTATTGCTTTGGGTTTGTAATTAAATTTACTTATCATTGTTACAAAGGTTCTTCGAGATGGGAGGTGGAATGAGGAAGATGCTGCTGTTTTAGTGCCTGGGGACGTGATAAGTGTAAAACTTGGCGACATAATTCCTGCGGATGCCCGTCTGCTTGAAGGTGATCCTTTGAAAATTGACCAGGTAGGTTTTCTATGCAAGTGTTTCGCCAGCTAAAATGGTGAAAATTGACCAGTGGGTTCAGCTTTCTTATTGGAATATCTTGTTTGCACTTCTGCAGTCTGCTCTGACAGGCGAGTCTCTTCCCGTAACGAAAGGCCCAGGTGATGGTGTGTATTCTGGTTCTACTTGCAAACAGGGCGAGATTGAAGCTGTAGTCATTGCCACCGGGGTTCACACTTTCTTTGGGAAGGCTGCTCATCTTGTTGATTCTACTAACCAAGTGGGCCATTTTCAGAAGGCAAGTAAAAAAAGGGCGTGGGTGCTTCCTGTTTTGCTTTGTCCCTTTTGAATTTCTTTTCTAATAGTCTTTCACTGATCTTTTAAATAGGTCTTGACTGCAATTGGAAATTTTTGCATTTGCTCTATTGCTGCTGGCATGGTTATTGAGATTATTGTTATGTACCCCATTCAAGACCGGAAGTATCGTCCTGGCATTGACAATCTCCTTGTGCTTCTCATTGGAGGAATTCCAATTGCTATGCCCACAGTTTTATCAGTAACAATGGCCATTGGTTCCCATCGCTTAGCTCAGCAGGTTTGCTAGATCCCCTCGGTTGTTATATTTAACTATTCCTTCAGAGAGCGGTTTTAATAGGTTAGTTGGCTTACTACTGCAGGGTGCAATTACAAAAAGAATGACAGCAATAGAAGAGATGGCTGGCATGGATGTGCTTTGCAGCGACAAGACTGGGACTCTGACCTTAAACAAGCTTACTGTTGACAAAAATCTGATTGAGGTCATTTAAGTGCATTGTCCTTGTCTCCTTGATGAGTCTATATCTTGATTTTGCTAAAAGTAACTCTTCCATCAACTTTTTGCCTGGTTGATCTTTTCAGGTATTTGCCAAAGGAGTAGATGCAGATACTGTTGTTCTGATGGCAGCTCGAGCCTCTCGAGTAGAAAACCAAGATGCAATTGATACTGCTATAGTTGGGATGCTTGCTGATCCAAAGGAGGTACTAATACAATGCCAGAACTTATTTGTGGATGGGTTATTTAGTGACTGAGCCATCACTTAAGTTTTTTGCTTTTGTAAATGTCACCATTGACAGGCACGTGCTGGCGTCCAAGAACTACACTTTCTTCCATTCAATCCCACCGATAAGCGTACGGCATTGACTTATCTTGACAGTGAAGGCAAAATGCATAGGGTCAGTAAAGGTGCTCCAGAGCAGGTATCGTTCTCACTGTCTACTGTCTTATGTATTTGGTTCTTCCTTTAAAGAGTATATCTGTTCTTTTGCCTAATTCCCGCATCCAATACTGCTTTAGATTCTAAACCTTGCACACAATAAGTCAGACATCGAGAACAGGGTTCATGCTATAATTGATAAGTTCGCAGAACGAGGCTTGCGGTCACTTGCTGTAGCATACCAGGTAAGTTTATTTCTGTCTTCTTCTGCCCACTTTGATCACGTTAACTGCAATTTCTTTTAGATGTTTGTTATTTAATTCATTATTCTTCTCTATTTCACTGCAGGAAGTTCCAGAGGGAAGGAAAGAAAGTGCTGGAGGCCCATGGCAGTTTGTAGGTCTTATGCCTCTCTTTGATCCACCCAGGCATGACAGTGCAGATACAATAAGGAGGGCTTTAAATCTTGGAGTGAATGTTAAAATGATTACTGGTGCGTTGTCCAATATAGGTTCATTTCGTAAAGGGCTGCACAATATGTATATTGTAGTAGAAATTCAATCAATAGTTTACGTGTTATTGACAGTCACTACATTTCTATTATTTTACCTTTAACATGGGTGTCATGTCATAGTACAAATTTGAGAAATATTTGAAAGCAAGAATAAGTAGAAGACTAACGGCGATAGGCAAGGTCTATTTTGGATGACTTCTTCAAGATGGAACTTGCTCAAAATGCATATCTCAATATGGTTGTTTATGGCTGGAAGGAAAAATAATGAAGTATTGATTGCTTGGCCAGAATAGACACTCCCCTTTATGGCACCCAATTGGTGCAACTCTGAAAGGTCATGACGTTTGTAATGTCCTTCTTTCTTCCAGTTGTTTTATATTGAATACCTGGATCTCGAACTTGGATCTTGGAGAGTATACTTCATCAAGGACATAAAATTGTACTGAATTCCCTCCATACAGTCTAAGTGACAATTGTTGACATCATAAATCATGTTTCTCTGAACTGCCCCGTTTAGGTTTATGGAATTGCTTAATTGTAATTATTTCTCTGCACTTGATCTAGTTTCGTATTACTGAATCTCGAGGCTTCTTGCAGGGGATCAACTGGCAATTGGAAAGGAAACTGGACGCCGCTTGGGAATGGGAACAAACATGTATCCATCATCTGCTTTGCTGGGACAGAACAAAGATGAGTCAATTGCTGCTTTACCTGTTGATGAGCTCATAGAGAAAGCTGATGGGTTTGCTGGTGTTTTTCCGGGTATGCAATCTTTACTATATGTATTTGGATTTGGTTGGGACCTTCTTTGCCTTCCAAAATCTCTAATCCTATTTTCTTGAATTCGTACAATTTTAAAATAGGGTTTAATACGTTTTAAATTTTGATTGGTTACAAAAATACCTCCAACTCCATGAACTCTAACCATCTAACCCCATGACCTCCCTTCCCTCACTTCACAATGTCTGCATGATCAGAGTTGCAGCTTTTTTAAGCATTGGGTACGCCAAATTGACTAGGTTGTTGACTTTTCAGAGCACAAGTATGAGATAGTAAAGCGCTTGCAAGCTAGGAAACACATCTGTGGAATGACTGGTGATGGAGTTAATGACGCTCCTGCTCTTAAAAAGGCTGATATTGGGATTGCTGTGGCTGATGCAACTGATGCAGCTCGTAGTGCCTCTGACATTGTCCTTACTGAACCTGGCCTCAGTGTTATCATTAGTGCTGTTTTGACCAGCCGTGCAATATTCCAGAGGATGAAAAATTATACGGTAACCTTAGTTTTGACGATAGTACTAATTTAAAACTGATATGTCTCTCGCTATCATTTGTGAGGCTACGAGCTCTTAGAACCAACATGTTATTTTTATACGTTCTATCAACTTATGAATTTTTTTTCCCATAATTTTGGGCAGATTTATGCGGTTTCTATTACAATTCGTATTGTGGTAAGTTTTATGCTTCATTTTACCTGCATTTTCATGTATAGGGCATTTTATTGGCTTTCTTTAAGTGTATATACATATGTGTTGTAGTTTAGTTGTTGTATACATAAACATAAATGTTCTAATTTTATTCTGCTTCTTTTGTTTTGTCAGCTTGGCTTTATGCTGCTGGCCCTCTTATGGAAGTTTGACTTTCCACCTTTTATGGTGCTCATTATTGCAATCCTCAATGACGGTATGCTCTTTTCCCTTTTTTCTTGCTCTGACATGTGCAAAGCTCTGGTTTTCAGACATATATCTGGTTTTTAGGTATTAAGCACACTGATTATCACTTCGAAAGCTTTTTATTATGGCACTGGCAATGGTAGACCTGAGATCTTTTCCACATATGAGCATATGAGTTCAAACATCATTTCAAACTTTAAAAGGCTATAAAGAGTATCTTCAATGTATTCTTTGAAGAGAACTTTGAGGGAATGCAAAAGATTGATGGATATGCAATCAGATAACGAACTTAACAATTAAATTTTGGGGTGGGTGGTGGATGCTGCCCTGTTCACCTACTTTTCTTATAATGTCTCTGAGCTCGTGTGGACTTCTATGAACTTTGCCCAGCCTCACTGACCTCCTACTGAAATCATATATGATTTAGCTTACTGATCAGAATTTGAATCCACTGTATCAACTATTAGGTACTTCTCCGTGCGTCTCATGACCATTTGCTTCTTGTCAGGTACCATCATGACAATATCAAAGGATAGGGTGAAACCATCTCCTCTGCCAGACAGCTGGAAGCTGGCTGAGATTTTCACAACTGGTGTTTTTCTTGGTAGTTATTTGGCAATGATGACGGTCATATTCTTTTGGGCGGCATACAAAACAAACTTCTTTCCAGTATGCACATTTCCCTTGGTGAAATAGATTGTGAATGTTTTGTTTGGAACTAGCTGATTTTAACCTCAGAAATACCATCTTTTGTCAAAATTATGTTTTGCTGCGCATGGAGTGAATTTTACTTTTTTCTAATGTTATTATTGTTACAGTTGAATGCCGTGCTACCTTTTTTTTGGCATATGTGCTTATTAACATGCCTAAATTTCACTATTCTTGATGCCTGGATTATAATTTTCAAGAATAAATTCACATGGAGCGATGGGATTAGCTCTGGTACATGACCTGAGTACTTGCCAAGTCCTTTGCCCCGAGATCTAAGGATTGCCGAACATATAAATGTTCACAGTTTTAGTATTTTTATGTGCCAAGTCCTTGCAGTTGGATCCATCTGCTCCGAGATATATTGATTGCCGAACATATAAATGTTCGTAGTTTTAGTATTTTTCTTGCTGCGTCTCACGAAGAATACGGAAACATATTCGTTCCCTCATCAAAGTGTCAAGTTGCCTTTACTGGTGCTTCACACCTATAGAAAAGTCCACGTATTGAAGAAGAGAGGAACTATATGCATCCTGTTCACATCTTTTGCGTGTCTACTTTTCTTGTGTGTCTGATTTTTCTGTTAATCTTTCATCCTGAAAGAAGCTGTTGTTATGGAGTGCTTGGGATAAGGCTGTACATTGCTTTTGATTGATATTTCTTGGTTATTCTTCAAAACTTTTTGCAGCGGGTGTTCGGGGTGTCAAGTCTTGAAAAAACAGCTCGTGACGACTTTAGAAAGCTTGCCTCAGCTATCTACCTTCAAGTGAGCACCATCAGTCAGGCCCTCATATTTGTTACCCGGTCCCGAAGTTGGTCGTTCGTTGAGCGTCCTGGTTTGTTGCTTGTTGCAGCTTTTGCAGTTGCTCAGTTGGTAAGCGAACTATCGATCACTTTACTGCATGTTTCTGTAGTAGTAGATTGCAATCGGTAACTTGTATCTTTCATTATTGGCAGGTTGCTACTTTAATTGCGGTATATGCAAATTGGAGCTTTGCTGCAATTGAAGGAATTGGATGGGGTTGGGCTGGTGTTATCTGGCTTTACAACATCGTCTTCTACTTCCCACTTGATATAATAAAATTCTTAATACGTTATGCACTAAGTGGAAGGGCCTGGGATCTGGTTCTTGAGCAAAGGGTACGAGCCATTTCGTTGTGCTGTAACATGTCTTCATTTTCTGTAAATGACCTTCTTTCCTTCTATTTCTTCTTTCGATGGCTTTCCTTGTTTTACAGATTGCCTTTACTAGGCAGAAGGATTTCGGGAAGGAACAACGTGAGCTTAAATGGGCACATGCTCAAAGAACCCTACATGGGCTTGAAGTACCTAACGCTAAAATATTTAATGATCGAGCTAATTTCACAGAGCTCAATCAGATGGCTGAGGAAGCAAAAAGAAGAGCTGAAATTGCAAGGTTAAAGAACTTAGCATTTAGTTTTCTCGGCTTGATAATTTAACTACGAATTCCCTATCATTGTTATATGATATTACTGGACCACTAAACAAACTCGACCAGGAATGATTGTTGATTGGCTTGATGTCTTCTGCTCATTTGATAAGTAAATACTTGGAGGATATAATTTAGACCTTGCTAGACAAGTATCCAACGTGAGTATGAAAAACCTGCTGATAACGCATCTAAAAGTTATTTTGAAGCCTTGATTCATCGTACATTACATGCCGAAGTTTCCCTAAGAATCTTTTTCTCGCATCACGTCGTCACGTGATGCCCAATTGTCTACGAAGCTTCTTATACTCACAATTTGGATGTTATATACTTCTGTTGTCTTGTGTTAGTGGTGCTTTGGCAGTGTGGTTACTTGTTGAAAAGCAATAGTAGCTTCCTGATTCATTTTTTTTTACTGCTTGTTGCAGGATAAGAGAACTAACTACACTGAAAGGTCATGTCGAATCTGTGGTGAGATTGAAGGGTCTTGACATAGATACGATTCCGCAAGCCTACACCGTCTGAGAAGATGATACATCTTGTAGGTGCAATATGCCGAGGGTGAAGGCATAACAGCATCTAGTTGTGAGTTACCTCAAAACAGCCATATTGATTAGTGCAACCAGGCTTTCCATTTTCAGCACTTAGGGTGCCATCACTGGCTCTAAATGATGTGTCCTGTCATGTTATGGCTCACATATCCCCACAATACCCAAACAGAGATCACTTGTTAAGTCAGTACTTAATGTCTATAATTGCAGTTATTTTAGTCTTCTCGTTTTTCATCCTTGTGTTGGTCACTCTCTTAGAATAAATAATTTTCGCGAGAATGTATATGGAAGAACACTACTTGGAGGTTTTTGCTTGCCAGGGTTGTTCTTCACGCTTGTATTTTTGTGCTGTATGTCCGTTGGTTTTCGGATTTACAGGCCAAAAACTATCTGGCCCCATTTGGCTGTTCGACTTTTGTTTTCCTTTTGATAACATGTTTGTTTATCGTGATTGTTTTGCTTCTTGAAATCATTTTAGAGAATAGATGTTTGACCCAAAAAAAAAACAAGGACGAAACCAGACCCTGAACCATAATTTTGTGTTAGTCTCGGAAAAGTCTTTGTATGTCTTTACAAGCAGCCAGATTTATGCCTTGGTCAGGAACGAAATAGAATTGAAAACAATGTAACAAACGGGATTAAAACTTGCGTCAAACCTTGAGCAATTGATGCGCAGACAGTTACTGTGTTAGTCACGGAAAAGACTTCGTATGGCTTTACGAGCAGCCAGATTTATGCCTTGGTCAGGAACCAAATAGAATTGAAAACAATGTAACTAACGGGATTAAAACTTGCGTCAAACCTTGAGCAATTGATGCGAAGACGGTTACTGTGCTGCAACATTACCTCTACTGCTGCATACATCTGTGTACCACATTGGCAATGATCGTGTACTCTATGTCGAGCATTTTCATTTGTAGTGATGCATTCCTCTCCAAGTTTCTGGTCCCGTCTACTACTGACCAGCTTAGATCCTGGCGTCTGATGAGATATGCGTCGGAAACTTTCCGGAACTGGAACCACTAGATTCAGCCCTCATGAATACACGATACAACGGGAGATAAATTAGAGAGAAACTGAAATGCAGGAGAGAACCAGAACCAAAAACCATAACCGGTTTAACCCGTTTGAATGATTGTGTGATACCATCGGGCAGGAATTTGGTGCATCAGAAATATCTATCAAATTTGACTATTACACCGGAAAGAATTATGAAACGGAGGCAAGTGTCTACTTTTCGGTATAAAGTTTATTCTGCGAAAGGACATGCAGACCCGAAGATCATTCTCACATCTACTTTCTTTGATTTTTACTGCTTATAATTATAATTACAATTGTAGTTGTCAAGGGAATGGTTTGTCAAGTTGATTTGTGTTCATTTCGGCTGATATGATACTGCCTCCAGTCCCTTTGTATCTATACCACCTTGCACATAGTAGAAAGAAGCCCGAGTTCACGGCTCCCAGAGCAGTTACTAGGTAATAGAAATAGTCCAATCTCCCCTTGTTAAGATCTTCCGGTAACCAGTTCCTGGTTGCAGCCCCTTCTGTTGTCCAGTGAACAATGGACACTAAGAAGCCATTCAGATAGCCTGATGCGGCCAATCCCAAAAAGAAAAAGGACCCTGCGACGCTCCTCATGTTTTCGGGAAACTGTTTGTAGTAGAACTCGACCTGGCCGATGGACGTGAGTGCCTCGGCAAGTCCAATTAGTGAGAGTTGAGGAACCAACCAGAGTCCTGACATGGATGAAACTTGGCCTCTGTGCGGTTGAAACCCCAATGTCGGTTTGGTGAGCGCGACATTCCTCCTCCTCTCTTCAACGAAGGCGGACACAAGAGATGCAAGTACGCTAAGGAATATGCCGGCTCCCATTCTCTGGAGGATTGTGATTCCGCCTTCTTTTCCGGTGAGCCTACGGAGCGTTGGGACTAGCGCTCGGTCGTAGATAGGTAAAAAGATTGTGAGGCTTAACATGGAGAAGATAGGGTAAGTTGCTGCGGGGATTTGGAACTTGGAGTTGCCAAAGTGGCGATTGGATTGAAGGGCCTGGAAGACTACATATTGTTGTTGTTGTGCTACTGCAATATGGTACACAATGCCAGCTGCCCAAATGGGGATCACCCTCATCACACATTTAACCTGTTCAACTTGCTGTATACTACAAACTTCCCATGGATTGGCTGGTGACCCGTCTGGTTTGATTTGGTCTTCGCGTGTCACGATCGCTGCTTTGTCGAGATTTCTGGTAAGAAGTCACAACTTTGCTCAGTGAATTGAATAGCATTTTAAAAAGTCACGATCGCTGCATATCTAGTAAAAAGTCACAATTTCGCTTAGTGAATTGGGTAGCATTTCAATTTAAAGTCACGATCGTTGCATATCTGGTAAAAAGTCACAACTTTGCCAGTGAATTGAGTAGCATTTCAAAAAGTCACGATCGCTGCATATCTGGTAGAAAGTCACAATTTTGCATAGTGAATTCAGTATCTTTTCACAAAGTCACGATTGTTTGCAGTATTGAATTGCAATTTTTTTGGAAGTTTAAAACATTATAATGTTTTCTTTTTTAATAATGGATGGTTGTTTTTCAGTTTTGATCTCAACATGCGCTCTAGTAAGGTTGTGTTTGCGACCACATCAAATGTGCAAGTTACTCGGTTCAACTAGAGCTTCCATGATATGCTGAATGATATCACTAAAAATGGTGCTCGATCTTCATTTACTCTCTTGTTCATTCAATTTACTTTGGCAATATCTAACTCTCGTCCAGAACAATGCCATGTGAAGCTCCCGCTGACGCGGGATCTCAGAGATATATACATCGTTGATGAATTTTAGCACATAGTTGAAAAGAATATATAGAGAGAAGCAGCATGAGGTCTACCTGAACTGTTCTGTGTAAGGAAGTTTGGAGTTCATAGACTTGGATGGCACATAGTTGAAAAGAGAGAGCCATGGTTGCTGTGGTAGCTTCAGCTTCCTCTTCTTGACTGCAACCAGTATGACCTGAGCCACGTTTGTGAAGGGACTTCCCTCAGGCTTCACCTTGACATAGATTTTGGTACCCGTGAAGTAGACAACACAAGAAACCAACATAAAAGCGGTAGGAATTCCCAGTCCGATCGCCCAACTTATATCAGATTGCACGTAAACCACGAGGGTTAGCGACACCATCTGCGCAAAAGTTAGAGTGAAGAAGTACCAGTTGAAGAAGCTGTTGATTCCTCTTTTGCCAGACTGGGTGTTGGGATTAAATTGGTCGGCTCCAAAGGCCAAGTTACATGGCCGGATTCCAGCCGCGCCTGCTACCATCAGCGCAAAACCGCTGAGTAGAAATGCCATCTGCCATGGTGTTGGTCCAACGCATTTGCTGCCCTCTTCTGATCCACAACGAGGAGGATGCAACTTCTTGATTATTGCTGTCAAGTCTATTAGAAGCAACCCCTTCCCAGGAAAGAAATTAAATGGTTTAGGTCTACTTTGCAAATCTAATTTACTTTCCATTTGGCCAGTGCTGGAATTTGGACTAGCAAAGAGATAACAGTTCGAAGAGTACCAAGAACGACGTGATGGAAGCAAATCCCAGAGTTTTATAGCGACCAAAGTAGGTGTCACAGAGGAAAGCTCCTAGCAAGGTGGCAAAGTTGGTAGTGCCATTGAAGACATTGAGTAGAACTGTAGCTGTGATGCCCTTCAAGTTAAAGACTATTGTGAGGTAAACCAAGAGGTTGGATAGGGTGCCAATGGCTCCGAGCTTCTCAAAGGTCTCATTTCCTGAAATTTTCACAGACAAATCAGTGAAGTACAGTTGTAATTTTGATATGAAATACAACAAAGAGAAAAACTGATGCCCTTTCACACACCTATAATGAAGGGCATTGCCTTCACTCCTCTGTACTTGATTTCTGGCTCATCACTAGCTGCAACAATTTTCTCATTTACCTCCATTCTCTCTCTCTCTCTCTCTCTCTACCCAGACTCAATTCTACAAAGTTGGAGCACTTTTACATTATTGAGGCTAAACATATAAACAGTCCATGTCTTTCTTTGTTGGGTTGATTGCCATTTTATTCCCCTCACATATGGCATGTTAGCACAATTAACTCCCAAAGATAGTCAATAGCAAAATTTCCCCCACAAAAAATGGTAGGGATAGCAGCCGTATTCAGCCCCAATGGCAGTTGTTAAGTAGAGGGTATTCTCGGTAGTTCACTTAGATATTGGGTTAATTTTGCAACTTATAACTTTGGGAGATATCTTTGCAAAATTTGATAAAGCAATATTTAACAAGCTGGTCAAGTTTTCTCAGTTCCTTGACACATTCCGACATCTGACTACTTGCTCTTATTCCTTCTTGCTTGAAAGGAGTTCTTAAGAGGCGAATTCTTCAGAAAAAATTGTCTCTCACTCTCTCTTCATTTTTTTAGTTTCCTTTACACTCTCTCATAATCCCAAAGTCTTACTTTCACATCTGCTCTCTCAATTTCAAGCAACATGCGTCTCGCAGTTGCAACTAAAAAATGTGTACGACTAATTTTACAAAATGTGCTACAAGCACACACAAAGCATTTGATGATACTTTATTCTGATCTGATCTAAAAAATCTCAGTTCTAGAAAAAAAGAATATATGAATTTAAAGAGAAAACATTTCGATAACATATGGGTGACTGGGAAAATCTCGTTCGTGACCGAGATAATGCAGGGGTGATCGATTGTGTTTTTATGCCAAACCAAGTAGGGGCATGATTATGGATGTTTGCATTGGTCATAGATGTAAGAAATGGTATTTGTTATGTTGAATGAAATGCCTTTTTAAGGTTAATGAATGGTGTTCGTCAGGTTGAACAGGATGGTGAAGCCTTCGTCAAATTAATGAGATGCCTTTGTTAAACGAAATGCCTTCTTAAATGTTCAAGCTTGAATGAAAGTCTAAAAACTGAAAACTGGGTGTAAGATCAAATGAAATGAGTTGCCTATGTTAAATGTTCAAGCTTGCCCGTGACTTTGTACATGAAATGACAATGGTTTTGATTAAATGGTCAGGGAACTCGCTGAAATTTATCATGACGTGCACCAAAGCAATACTAAGCAAACAATTCCTCATCTTGTGATATCTACACATTCATTGCCTTTGTTTAGTGAAAATGACAATGTTTGTGATTAAATACTTACTGTCTTTGTTAAAGTTCAAGCAATCAATTAAACAAAAAAGTGACCGAGCAAAAAAATATATACATCAATTCATATAAATAAAATACTGTTGACCTTGTTACCATACATCCAGTTCAATTTCAAAATTTTCAAAGTTGAGCAAAAACTTACCGAGCAAAAAAAATATACATTGGAGAATTAATTTACGAAAACGATAAAATCCCGTCTTTCCTAGAATTCCCTCCATGCCATGGGGGATGGATTTTTAAACAAGGGTTCAATTAAAAATTTTCTATCAGAAAGCATAAAAGTGCCATATGTGGAGGACGATCATAAGTATTTTACTATTAATTCTCTTGTAGGATAATTGTGCTAACTGCCACATGCCAGGGAACAAAAATGCAATTAACACACACTCAAAGTGATCTTTGTCTATGAGTGTTGATATTTTGTTTTTTTATTTTTGCAGGACCACAATGTCATCAACTATGACTGTACTAATCCACTGGCAAACAAAAGAGCTTGAGTGAGTGTCGTAGTCAGGACAGAAAGCCTTAAAAGAGAGAATGACCTGAGAGTGAAAACACTATTTTGTTTTGGGAAACCGTTCCACAGTACTCCTCAAGTCTTTTATTACCTTATTACTATTATCAACTAAACCCCAAAAGAACCATCTCTGTTCAACCCGCATTTGCCCTCCTTCTTTGCCTTCAGCTGTTTCTAGCATAACATTTGTTCTAACCATGTAGTTATTCTATTTTTACACCCCCATGAAATGAGCTCTAGACTCGTTTCTTCCTTCAGATTTCATGATAGCACTTCTGAACACTATAGAATAAATCTATATCTATATAATACTAGTAAGAATCACGTGCTTTACACGTTATATAGTAATTTAAAATAAAAGATATTATAAATTTTAGTAAAAAAATAATTAAAATTAATCAATATAACTATTATAATTGAACTATATAGTATAAAAAGTTTACTTCACAAAACATGGTCTTATTTTCAAACTCGAATTTTCAGGCCAATTATCACAAATATTTTTCACTATTTATCATCCTTATATTTTTCGTCACATCAAGTTGCTGCTAAAGAGAATCCTGACTGTTACATACTATATATCTTGGTACACTGACATTGTAGTTAGTCTCACATTACACGTTTGAATGTACAGTAATAAAAGTGAAGAAAGTGTTTAGAGATAATTAATGTCAAGTGTATATGCGGGAGTCATCTAAATTTTCAGTAAATGTTTTTATGTCATATTTATAAGTCTAAGAAGTGAAATTGAGAAGAAGTTTGAATTATAATTTAATGATATTAACGAAACTTCAAAAATTTACCCGAAAAGGTTGTCAAAAATAAATTGTCTAGCGGAAAGAAGTTATGATTAATAAATGTATAACAAAGTTTGTAAGATGAAATGGGTTAGGAGTTTAAATATTGTATTTAAAAAATCAAGAATCAATCAAATTCAAGAGATCTAACATGTCACATATAGAAACTCAACAGCTTAGGCAACAAATTTAGTAGCCCTAATTTTCAATGATCTTTTCAAAACATTTTCTATTGTTTGCTTTTAGAGTTTTAGTATTTTTTCTTGTAAGTATCACCACTAAAGTTCAAAATATCATAAGTTAGGATTTTCAGTATCATTCATTATCCATCTTGATTCTTTTTGTACAGTAATGACCATTTCTTGTAGAGATGATTATTGGGAGTCAAAATGTCCCCTGCAGTTTATTGCTTTTCCTGATGATCTAGTCTATTACTTCCTCTATCCAAAAAAATAAAAAAATATCATATTTCCTTTTTAGACCTTCCAAAAAAAAAAATATCAGTTTTCAAATTAAGAAAGATTTGTAGGTATTTTTATATGTTTACTCTTCGTTACTTTCTTTTATTCTACTTCTCACTCGACATTTAATCCTTTATTAACCTATTGCTCTCTCTTTCTTGGGATAGAATATAAAACTATAAAATAAAATTCATATCCTAAATAAGCGTACAGTCAAATATGATCAAATAATTTGAGGCGAAAGGACTTTAATTTTCATGTATCTCTTATTTCAAGATTAAAGTACAAAGCATGCTTTTTTTTTCTTCAACTTTTTCGATCTTAACCTTCCAATATTAGAGTACAATTTGTTTAAAATTACGCTTAATCATAATTATATTTTTTTACTTTCTAATTAGATTTTTTTAGTCTACTCTAAATTTCTCTTGATAGTGTACTCTAAAACTCTTTTTTATTTTTATCTAGTACGACCTTGTTCATCTTAGCAGTACAATAAGGCTATTAATTTTGTTGTGCATGTAATTTAGCATATATTTGCCATAAGACTTTTATTTTTAACACAAACTTAAATGATAATACCACATGTAATCATTTAAAAAATTTATATACATGTTTGTCTGTGTGTATTCTTTTAAAATCTATACTACGAAATGAACGTGTGAAGTTGATATCAGATAGTTGTAATAAACTAAAGTAATTTTAATAATGTTCACAAATTTACATTTTTCATTCTATATTTATACCTACGCATTATAGTTTTAATATAAATGCAAACCTAACAAAAGTTTATCAAGAATAATTTATAAGCCAAATCATTCATCAAATAAAGACATGTATCATCAAAATAAAAAGGAAAAAGATATTACCTATGGCATAAGGTTTTGACAGTTAAAAAAATTATGGGGTTAATTACACTTATGACCTTGAGGTTAGGGTAAAATTATGCGTTAATTAATTGAAACAAACAGCATTTATCCCCATTGACAGAACGAAAATTCTGAAAGGATAAAAAAAAATAGAATGCTCATCACTTATGAATGTAATTCTTTAAATGTCCTTCCTCATCCCTTCATCTCACCATATAGTCCCACAGCCGCCGCTGCAACTATTATTCATTTACACTTCTTCAGCTTCAACACACATGCACACACCCACCCACCCTCTCCTTCCCACCCCCCACACACCCTCTCCACAACCGACCACAAGCATAACCACAATCACATCCCATCCTCATCGTATTCTTTAGCTTTATCACATTTTTTAGCCTTCTCACCCGATCAATGGTCACAACTTTCTCACTCTAATCACTTGCAATAAACTATCACGATTCAACAATCCAAATGAATAAGAACAAAAAATTGAATTTGGGGTTTAAAATCTTGAAGAAGATGTACAAGTTTTTTGTTTGTTTGCGTTAAACTACTACCCGACACCAAGGCAACCGCTGCCATTGACCACCACCAAGCAGCCTTCCACTGTCACTAATCAGCCCACCATTGCGTCCAATCAGCCCACCACCTGTCCAATTAACCCACCCCCACCAGATGGCCCACCACAATCTCAAATCAACCTTCCACAAACCAAAATATGTGTTGATGACATAAGCAAAAAAGTATATGCTTTTAACAAATCAATGCGGCTTTGCCTTTTGAAACTTAGTTTTATTGATTATAATTTCACTCTAACGTTAGGGACATGTAGGGGTGGAGGGAATGAGGGGCATAGGTGGGCTGGTGCCCACCCGCTTTTTGGTGAATTTTCTATTCTATATGGTATATTTTATCTTTAATGAAAAAAATGTCTACCTAAAATTTTTAAAAATGTTTAAAAGAGATATTTTTAGTCACTTTATATGTTAAGCTATATGAAAATTTCTAAAAATGGTAAAAAAACAAAAGTCTTTTTAGCCATTAGAAAATGCTAAACTACTAAATAAAAAGAGTTCTACACTTAAATTCAACACAAAAAATCCCTTATTTTCTATTGTTTTCAAAGTCTCCCTATTTCCAAAGCTTGAAAGCCACATAATGGAGAGAGGCACATAACACATTGTCTTCTCAGTCCCTTTACCAGCCTTTTGCCCTCAACGCCATGACCCACTGCCTCTACCGACAGGTCCACCTCCGACAACTGACATAGTCGCATAGACGGTAGATTCAATCACGACAGAGTGGTTGAAGTCGTGATGTATTACTCAAATCATCGATTCATATATTCCTCCAGCTTGTCGATTCATCATGGTGTATTTGCAGTGATGCTCTCCTCATATTTTCTTTCCCAAATTTTCAGTGTCTCGCCTAATTTTATCTACGACAATCCCTTTAGCTTAAAAATCATGAAAAATCCTCTTTTTTCCCCCCAAATATAAAACCACTGTTCTTCCACTAATTATTGGAATTGCTCCTCTCCCTCCATGCAAAGTCGCAAACCCTAATTTTTCACTTTGAAAGCAAGATAAGATCTAGATTTTCGGTGCTCATTCTTAGAATTTCTAATTCCTTAAACTTGAACTCTTTCCTTTTTTTTTCAAATTAGAATTTGATAATTGAGTTTTGGAACTTACAAGTCGCAATTGGGAATTGAGGCCGCTAGTGGAATTCTTAATTTCGGATTGAGATTATGGTTTTATTTTCAGATTGCAATTGCTACTCTTGGGTGGTGAGTGTATAGGTTTCAGATTGAGGTTTGTTGAGCTTTTTTATTTTGGATTGAGAGATTGACAATTGCTGCTTCTGGTTGCAATTAGGAAGTAGGACTTTGGCATTTGGGAGAATTAGCACTGAATTTGGCAATAGGGTTTGAAAATTTGGAGCTTTCATGAACAAGTTGAATATACTGCCCATCTGACGAATTAGGAAGTTCGGATTGCAGAATTGGAGTTCTTGTTTCTTGCCCCTTTACCCATGTTCATCAGTTTGTTAGGTTTAACTCACTGATGAAAGTATTTTAAGCAATTTTTTTTCTATTAAGTGCCCACCTTGAATTAAGTTTCTAGCTCCGCCACTGGGGACATGGGTTCCAAAATTAGAACAAATGCACTATTTTACCAAACACAAAATTACACATAAATTCATCATAAAAGTTAAAAAAGAAGGCCTAGTCAAACTTGTAGATATTTTGACTATGTCATATATCAATAAATTTAAAATTGCAGTGATATGCAAAAGTTAGTAGACGTAATAGCTGGTGCACCTTAAAAAATATATAAAAAGAACATAATAATACATGGACTTAGGAACGGTTCCTTAAGGAGTAGCAAAAATTAAGGTCCTCATTTCATCGATTTTGATGTTGGTAAGTTTTAAAGTTATGTTTTGACAAGGTTTTCTTTAAAAGTGAACGAAGACTTAGCATCATATACGATTGGGCTAGATCCACTCTCACATTTTTGTCTCTTAAAGATGCGTTAGTGAACTTTTAACCTCATCAGCAGCAAAATATTTATATTTAGCCAAAAATAATGTAGCTTATGCTCACCTTCTTAAAAATAAAGAATACACTTAATTTTTGTAACATTTTATTTATAAAAGGATATATTTAATGAAAAATCTTTAGCCACATTATTCCCTTGAGATTATTTCATACGTTAGGGCCATATCCTTACCTATTTTGGTTATATTCATACTTTTTGCCACTAAATTAAAAGATGCATTAGTGAATTTGTTTAACGTCAAAATGTTTAAAGTTAGCCAAAATGGTAGTGATTTAGCCTGACCTTTTAAGAAGGAAAAATATTTAGAGAACTTTTAAACTTAAAAAGAATATTTTAAGAAAAGAATATTGAGTTATTTAATTCTTTGCATATCAAAACTTTATTATCTTGATTTTGCAAGACAATATTCTTTATGGATAGGCCTGCACTCTTCGAAGTGAAAGCATTTTCACTATAGATAGCCATAATTTTACTATCGATAAACTTTCACTATTAATAGTCTTGTACTTTTCACTATCGAGAAGCCATCAGTAAGCTTAAACTACACCATCTTGATTTTGCAAGATAATATTCACTATCGATACAACAGTTCTAATCAATAGGCTTGCTAGAGGTGTCAAATGGGCCGGGCTTGGGTCGGCCCGGCCCAAGCCCATCGGGCCTCGAGCAAAACGGGCCGGGCCCGGGCCAAGGGGACTGCCAATCGGGCCGGGCCTGGCTCTGGGGATATCTGGGCCCGGTCCAAGCCCAGGCCCTAGGCCCAACATTTAGGGCCGGGCTTGGGCCAGGCCCGGGCCTATTTTTTTTAAATTTTTTTTTGGGCATTTTCTTGTTATTCAATATTTAGTGGCTACTTTCAAAAGAGCCAGCGAATTAAATCGCAAACTTTATATGTTAAGTATGATATCCACACACAGATACCGGGAGAGAGACAGAGAGAAATGGACCTCAGGGCCACCAACTTCATGAACCCTAATGGCCTTGACCATTTTTGTTGCTGTTGATACAGAGAGTGCTCTCACTAATGACTTGGTATTACAGTAGTTGTTGCAGCAAACTTGTTGAAAAAGGGGTGATTTTTTGTGATGAAGGCCAGTCACAAATGGGTTCAAGAGCAAAGTGTGGAAGTGATGAAGAAGTCTCAATCTTGACCCACCCACAAGTCAAGTTAGCTTAATCCCCATGTTGCGATTAGAAATGGTCAAATGCGTCACTTTATTTCTTTACCTCTTTTTTTTTCATTTTTTATTCGTACACGGGCTTGTCGTTGGAAGAAGAAAAGAAAAAACAGTTCTCTGGCCACTTTGACCCGGGCCAGAACTGGGCCAAACCCGGGCCGGGCCTGACCCGGGCCAAGCCCGGGCTTTTTTCGGGCCGTTATCGGGCCGGGCCAAGCCCGGGCTTTTTCGGGCCGGGCCGGGCCCGGGCTTTTTTCAGAAAAATTCAGGCCTGGCCCAGGCCCTGGCCCTAAGCCCAAAATGGCCGGGCCAGCACTGTTCATGTATGGGCCGGGCCAAGCCCGGGCCAAAAAGGGGCCGGGCCGGGCTGGGCCGCGGGCCGCCCGGCCCATTTGACAACTCTAAGGCTTGCACTCTTCAAAGTGAAAGCATTCACTATCGATAGTCGTACGCTCTTTGAGTTTTCACTATTGATAGCCATACGCTCTTCAAAATGAAAGCAATTTTACTATCAATAACCTTTCACTATTGATAGCTTTGCATTTTTTTTACTATCAATAACCATCTATTGGCTTAAACTGCACAATCTCAATTTTGAAAGGGATTCACTATTGATACAAGAATCGGAATCGATAGGCTTGCACTCTTCAAAATGAAAGTACTTTTTACTATCGATAGCCATACACTCTTTATAGTGAAAGCATTTTTACTATCGATAGTTTTGCATCCTTTCTAAGTGACAACAATTTTCACTATTGATGGATTACAAACAATTATAAGCAACTAATTGAGTGACTTTCTGCCTCCTTAGAGAAACTTAATCCAGTAGACCATTGTGCTTCAGAAAAAATATGAACATATGGTCATAGTATCATTATCTTATCAAATCAAATGAACTTTTGCATTAAAATAGTATATAAATCATGCTAATTTGAAAGCCATAAAACCAAAATAAAATATTGGCGTGAACCCCAAATCCAAAGTGGGTGTTGCATACCAAAATATGATGGATCCAAAAATTTTATAGACGTATCTGTACCTTGGTATCCATGAAATTTACGGCGATCTCCCATCACAAATGGCTTTTCAAAATATGTATTAGTCATGCCATCATCTTACTTTGGTCATTTTTCATATGATAGTGAAGTGTATTAGAGTCTTTAGTGATTTGACATCCTTTTTCTTGATACAAATCAATTGCTCTTTGGCCTTTTTGGGAGCATCGATATGCCGAATGACCATTGCCCATGTTGGGAGTATCGATATGCCGAATGACACGATTCATATATTATTTTGATGTAAAAACTATTCTATGGTCTTATGAACCATTGATATGCCCTCCAGTAACACCATTTTCATTTTCTTTTGCTGTAAATACCATATTATGGTAAAAAATATTATTATCCTTTGCATTTTTCTCAATGAAGGATACATTATCCAACTTTTTGCCGATTTTGGCATTTCATTGAGTTTATACAAATTACTTGCACCAATTTTGGTGCAAGTTTCAGTCAATTGAAGTAATAACTTTGAAAATATCCTGCAAAGCATGCCTAATTCACACGAATCTTCTAACAAGATTTGAATGGAGGCCTTCAAACACTCTCAATTTGATTCTCCCACCATGCCTAACATGACTTCTCATACCTGGCATTTTTCCTTTTCAGATACAAGGGTCCCACTGGACGTGCCAATCTTTGTGTTGCCAGACAAAATCACTGTCTCTTTGTACACCCACGGTACAATCGACAAAAAATGTGGAATCGTTTTTGCCGCTAAGGCCTGAGGACATATCTTAAAATAGAAAATAGAAATGTAAACTGAAAGTAGAACAATTGCACGCCCAATAAAGACAAAGAAAAACTTTTATTAATACTAAAGATGTTTACAAAGCACAACATTTCCAACTCTAGAAACTAAAATCCTAATTGATAGATGGTAAGAGCTTTGCAACATGAAGGAAAGAAAAAGACTTGAAAAAGTCATGATTTGTGTGGTTGATTGATGATGTCCTTACTCTTTCTTTGACCCTACATTTATAGTACATCAATAAATTGTAGAAAATAACTACCATTACCAGACAAACTACTCACTTAATAAATAATTTCTACTACTTAAAAAATAACTATCCACTAATAAGTAACCAACACTACTTATCCCTTATCAATAGGAATACATTTTTTCAGATTTGTTCCTTTTTTCTTCTGATTTGATTTCTTCATTATCTCCTTTAGAAATAATAATAAAAATATAAATGCCATTTATTGGCATTTAATTAAAGTGAAGTCATTAGTGAAAAAATTATTTGTTGGTGCAAACAATGCCCCTGGCTCAAGCAATTGAAAACTTGAATATTATGAAGAGTCATATTTTTCATAGGGAAAGCATTTTTTCACTATCGATGGACTTGCACTCTTCAGTAAAAATATTTTTTTTTTACTATCAATTAGCCATTTATTGGCTTTAGTTACACCTAGATAACATTGCAGTGTATTAAAAGAAAATATTCAATCACCATCAATAGCATTGCACTTTTCAAAATGGAAGCATATTTTTACTATTGATAGGCTTTCACTGTTGATAGCCTTGCATTTTTTAATATCGATAGCATTAATTCTTCAAAGTGGCATTTTTTCATGTCGATAGAACTTTTGCTATTGATAGCCTCCACATTTTTCACTAACGATAAGCCATCTATTGGCTTAAATTGTATCATCTTGATTTTGCAAGACAATATTCTCCATCGATACGCCTGCACTCTACAAAGTGAAAGCATTTTCACTGTCAATAGCCATAGTTTTACAATCGATAGCCTTTTACTACTGATAGTCTTGCATTTTTCACTATCGATAAGCCATTTATTGGCTTAAACTGCACTATCTTGATTTTGCAAGATAATATTCACTATCGACATAACCATCGCAATCGATAGGCTTGCACTCTTCAAAGTTAAAGCATTCACTATCGATAGCCATACGCTATTCAAAATGAAAGCAATTTAACTATCGATAACCTTTCACTATTGATGGCCTTGCATTTTTTCACTCTCGATAAGCCATCTATTGGCTTAAACTGAACCATCTCAATTTTGTAAGGTAATATTTACTATCGATACAACACTTGCAATCGATAGGCTTGCATCTTCAAAATAAAAGTACTTTTTACTATCGATAGCTATACACTCTTTATAGTGAAACTATTTTTTACTATCGATAGCCTTATACTCTTTCAATGTGACAACAATTTTCACTATTGATGAATTGCAAACACTAATAAACCGCCAATTGAGTGGCTTTCTGCTCCCTTAGAGAAACCTAATCCAGTAGACCACTATGCAACAGAAAAATATGAACATATGGTCATAGTATCATTGTCTTATCAAATTAAATGAACTTTCCCGTTAAAACAGTATACAATCATGCTGATTTTTGAAAGCCATAAAATGAAAATAAAACATTGGTGTGAACCACAAATTCAAAGTGGGTGTTGCATACCAAAATATGATGGATTCAAAAGTTTTCTAGAAGTATTTGTGCCTTGGTATCCATGAAATTTACAGTGATCTCTCATCACAAATGGCTTTTCAAAATATGTATCAGTCATTCCATCATCTCGCTTTGGCCATTTTTCATATGACGGTGAATTGTATTGTTGGTTTAGAACATCTAGTGATTTGACATCATTTTCCTCGATACAAATCAATTGCTCTTTCCCCCACCAAATGACACCATTCATATATTCTTTTGGTGTAAAAACTATTTTATGATTTGGTGAACCATTGATACGCCCCCAGTAACACCATTTTCATTTTCTTTTGGTGTAAAGACCATTTCATGGTCAGAAATATTATCCTTTGCATTTTTCTCAACAAAGGATACATTATCCAACTCTTTTGCCAATTTTGGCATTTCATTGAGTTTATACAAATTAGTTGCACTAATTTTGGCCCAAGTTTCAGTCAATTGAAGTAATAACTTCGAAAGTATCCTACAAAGCATGCCTAATTCATGCGAATCTTCTAACAAGATTTTAATGAAGGCCATCAAACACTCTTAATTAGATTCTCCCACCATGCCTAAGATGACTTCTCATATGTGACATATTTCCTTTTTAGATACAAGGGTCCCACTGGTGTGCCAATGTTTGCACTGCTGGACGAACTCACTATCGATTTGTACACCCACGGTACAATCCATTAAAATTGTGAGATCTCTTTTGCCGCTAAGGCCTGGGGATTTCTCTTAAATAGAAAATGAAAATGTAAAATGAAAGTATAACGATTGCGCTCCCAATAAAGACAAAGAAAAACTTTTATTAATGCTGAAGATGTTTACAAAGCACAACATTTCCAACTCTGGAAACTAAAATCCCATTCGATAGATAGGAAGAGCTTCTAAATATGAAGGAAAGAAAAAGTCTTGATTTGTGTAGTAGATTGATGATGTCCTTATTCCTTCTTTGATCTAACATTTATAGTACATCCACAAATTGTAAAAAAATAACTACAATTATAAGACAAAGTACCCACTTAATAAATAACTCCTACCACTTATAAAATTAGCTAATGGACCGTGCAAATGCACGGGTTGAGATCTTGTTTGGTATTACTATCAATCGTATGCTTTAGAAAAGTGGAACATATTTCTAATTATAAAGAAAGAGATTGAGTTCGAAGACAGTAAATGACATCACTTATAGTATTATATTTTTCAAACATATAAATCTAGTACTTATCATATAGATGTAACTTTTAAAAAAATTGACAATCTTTTTGCTCAAGTTTTGGAACATTAATAATCTGCTCTATACCAATATACCAATATACCAATTTACAGTCCTTACTGCTTACAATTGCCATCAAGGAAAAAAAGTATCTTGGTTATCATAAGAATATATGTTCAAATATTATAGAGTCTAGTGAAAGTACCATTCGAAACTTGTTCTGACCATGGTAGTCCGGGACACGTAGAAAGAACTTTTTAATAATGCTGAATGGGTCTAAAAATAGGATTGGGAGTTTAGTCTTTCTAGATAAATGTAAGAATTCTTAATCGTGGGCAAGAATTTTATGAAACCCTCCGGGTATTGTCAATGATTAAACCTAGAATGTCATTGTTGTCGTTTCTGGATCTCAAGTTTATACATCATTGTTTTCGGAGAACATGCAATATTTTGTTGTCAAAGACTTGAAATTGGTAAAAGGATAATGTAGATGCTCTCACCAATGACCAACCGTAAAAAGAATCTTCGTCTAAGAAATTCAAAGAACCCCGTTGTAGATCTGGCATGACCATTTAGTAACACTTCGAATATTCTGAATCGAAAGATATGAGTCAGTGACAATGAGTATACTTTTTTCAATTGACCCAACTCAATACCATCCAATGCGTAAGTGCTACGATTCCTGTTAACACAGCCACCTACTTTCATTGGCAATTATTATTGCCACCATCTTTGCAATCACCATGATCACCACCATATTAGTGTCACTATTATCACCCTTGCATCCACCAGTGCCATCACCGACTATTAAAATGTTTATATGGAACACTACCTCATTGTCAACCACCACCTCCACCACCACTATTACCACTATAATAAGCATTATTTGCATGCACCATGGCTATACCTTTCCTGTCACCATCACCCCACTTGTCACTACCGCATCTAGCTCCACCATCTTGCAAGCATTGTTAGCATAACCCCAGCCATGGACAACTCATGCTACCACCACGACATTAGTTTGCATTTTTTGTTGAGGTAAAAGTGTTCTTTCGTAGTTTGCATTCTTGTGACTGTAAGATTATCCAATACAAGAAAAACAGTTTTTAGTGACAGACTTTTAGCGACGGAACAAAATCTGTCGCTAAAAGTGACCTTTAGCGACGGATTAGTCCATCGGTAAAAGTATTTACTGACGGAATGGTCCGTTGATAAATACCTTTAGCGATGGATCATTACCGACGGATTATTACCCACGGAATTTCCGTCGTTAAAAGTTTTTTTCAAATATTTGATTTTCGGATGGTATTTTTGGTTGGGGAGAAAATTTTTTGAAAATTATTTAGCGACGGATAATTGCCAACGGATTAAATTCCGTTGGTAAAGGTAATATTTTGACATTTTTATGACTTTTAACAACGGATCTTTAGCGACGGCCAAATTTTGTCGCTAAAAGTCGTTTAAGTATGAAACCCTAAAGCCATTTCTTTTTCTCTCCCCGTTGCTTCTCCTTTCTCTCTCTCTCTCTCTCTCTCTCTCTCTCTCTCCTGTCAGCAGCTTGTCTGTACTCCAGCCATCTCCTCCGCTACCAGCCACCATAATCTGGCCACCACTCTAACCACGCCCCCGTGTCTCCTCTCTAGCTACAGATCCGACTATTTTTCGACCGCCACCGCATGCCCTTCCATACTACATGGCACGTTTTAAAGCACTTCAGCGGAGGTGAGTTCAGAGAAATCATTATAATATACTCTCTAGTTTTTCATGATAGCAACTTGGATTATACTACTGCTATGTGCCAAAGATCTGTGTGCATCACATTCTCTTTTGATTTTCTCCCTTCATTTGAAACTGCTTTGCAAAGAAAATGGTGTACCTATTTTTGTTGCATTTTTTATTTGGCAAAATCATGCCTGCATTATCATACTACTTCAATATTCTTGTCTACCTGTATAAGGTTATACAATATTTAACTATACTGAGGTATCTTAATTGAAGTGGTGTGTCTTTAAACCATCAAGGATGAATTTCTTCGCATTCTCTTTTGATTTTCAATTTCTTGCTAGTATTCAAAATCATGCCTGAATTTCTTGCTAGCATTCAAACCATCAAGGATGCATTATCATGCTACTTCAATATTCTTGTCTACCTGTATAAGGTCAGACTTCTTGTTCTGAAGTCTCTTATGACTTGCTCTGAATCTTGTCTATGCTTTATATGGGTGTTTTACGTCATGGTTTATACAAATTCTTTTTCATGCTGCAAGCATTCTTGGTCTTCATTGTAATTTGTTTGGAAAACTCTAGGAACAATTTGTTACGAAGGAAAACGGGAAATTTAGGCAATGAAAAGCCCCGGACTTCAGTTTGTTTAGAAGTTGCATGATCTAAGCTTAAACATTATGTAACACCCCGACAATTTGTCCAATTTATTTAAAAAAAAATTTAGCGACGAAAATTTTTGGTTAGCATTCATATTTCTGTTTAACGATTTTTAGCGGCTATTAGTGAATCGGGGTTAGGTAACAACCCTTTAAGAATTTTCCGTACACATACATTATAGTCAACAATAATTTGGGCCATTTTGTAATAGTAGAAAGTTTGGGTGAAAAATTTGAATGACTAACGAAATCTTAAGGAGGGTTTTGGTAATTATGCTTTTAGGGTTTTATATACATAACCCACGTACTAGAGAGCAGCCCCCATCTTGTTCTTCAGAATTCGGTAGAGAGAGAGAAGGGAAAGAAAGGAAGAAGATAAGTCTGTGGACTCGTGAGAAAGGGCGTGCGAATCCGGCGAATTTGAGTTCTTGATTTCTGTAAGCATCCATCCCTCTTATTTTGCTCTTAGTTTACAGTATTTTAGTGTGTTTAGAGAGCTGTGATGTGGGGGCGGTGTACCTGCGTGTGCAAAGTAGTGAAAGGGAGGTGTAGTGTATAGTGTATGAGTATAAATCTATAAGTGTGAGGAAAGGAATATGGGTTTGTTAATTCAGCCGTGAGTGTACGTGTGTTTGTGTACTATATGTGGGTGTGTGAGTATTGGAGGAGAGGAGGAGCACATGATGATGCTGCCTGATTGGGTTAGGCAGCTTATGTAAATTGAGGAGGTATTGGGTTCCGTAACCACTTGAGTTGGTAATTCGCTTCCACCTTTGGCTTGGCATGGTGGTTTGTGCGAGGGAGTGTTGTTTCTGATTTGTGAGATGAAAGAGAGGCTATGTATATGTTTGTGTTTCAAATGGGTCATGAAAAAAAAAAAAAAAGGAAGCAGATGAAAGTGTATATATGTGTGTGCGTGAAATGTATGTAGGTTCAATGGTTGAGTGTGGGTATTTTTATGTGAGATGTGAGGGTGTTGTATGTACTAGAGTGAGTGTAAAACAAGAAAAAGGGGCTGCCATGAGAGGGTTCTATGTGAGGGGGTAAGTTCTGGATCTGGAAAGAGTGGGAGAGGAAGAAGACAGGTGAACAGTAATGGGTCTGTGCAGTGCAGTGGTACACTGTGCTTGCACAGTTGTACCACGTGGCTGTTGGGTACTGTACGCTTGTCCGAAAATTATGAAAATTTACAGGATGATTCTTAGTGCAATATTATAATTTCTGTGAAAATTTCATATTTTTCTGATATCGTATGTATTTACTATATTTTCTGCAATTTCAGACATATAAAATGTCTTTGGAGCCTTTAAACCCATGAAAATGTTTTGGAAAAATTATAGTAATGTTTTTATACTATAAGAAAGACTCAGTAAAAGTTTGATAATTTTTGAAGATGATTTGCTATCATTTTCCATATCGCATTAAGTTTAGCAAAATGAAAAATAAAGAAATAGTTTTAGTGCCTTTTAAATCTTGATTTTTATTTCTATAATTTTTCTACATATATTAAGGCTTGTATAAAAATTATGAGTCCTTATTTCCAGCTAGAAGCAATTATGGAAATTTATTGGTTTTTAGTGTATTTAAGGAAATTATTTTTAATTCGAAAATAATCAAAAATTATATTTTTATCCCATATGCTCTATTAAGTTATAAATAATGCTTAATGAATGATAAGAATATTTTTGAGATATTTCGGAGCCTCGTGGAGTGTGACGAGTATCGGGTTAGGTTGACCGAGTGGGAAACTGCTTTGAATTTCGTCGTTCCGGGTAGAGAAATGAGTATATTGTGGGTAGTTATATTAGATTTATAATATATTAGTGTGGATAGCATTCTTATAAATAAATTGCCCGACTTAGGTTAATTCAAAGGATTTTGGATCGAGGCCATTGAGCAGTGCATAGCTTGGACTGAGGTAAGGGATTTCTTCTGAAACCCAGTTTCCTCTATTTGTCCTCGAATATTTTTTTGAATTGTTATCGCTTTTCTTTTGGATTCTGTTATTTTGATAAAGTCGCATTGTTTGCCATATAAACCTTTCATTGAGCCTTAAGACGTTTATTGAAACTCTTATCAGTGCTCAGTAATTATTGTCCATTGAACATTGATTAATATGTTGCATTATCGAATTGTTGTCATTCTGTTAATTGACATGGGTTTCTACATTGGTGTGTTTGGCGGCAGTTGGTGTATGTTGGAGAATATTGGTATGGGCTAGTACCTTGACGGACTAGCCGGTGTGTTGGTGTGGGCTAGTGCCTTGATGGACTAGCTGGTGTATTGGTGTGGGCTAGTGCCTTGATGGACTAGCCGGTGGAAAGTGTTAATGAGCATCGCCTTTGTGGCTTTGCTAAGTGATTACCCTGCACTGTCTGTGTGGCTTTGCAATTGCTCATGTTATTGCATTCGTGATTGTTTGTATCGTGTCTGGAAATCGTATTGATATCTAATGAAACTAGTTATGATTCTTTTTGAAAATCTATGAATTGCATCTGTAATGTTTCGAAGTTTCTATCTTTGAGCGACCTTACTGAGCTCTCAAAAGCTCACTCCCGTTTGACTTCCTTTCCGCAGGTGATAACCAACAATAGATCGCATTGGGTGTGGACTAGATCTGAGCCGAGCGAAAGAGAACTTAAGTTTCAGTATTAGCCTTTAGAACCCCTGCATGGGCCATTATTGTTATTTAGAATTGTTAGCTTAGATTTGATGTTTCAAGTATAATTGTACGCTAAGAGTATTATTTTATTCAATGGTTTAGTTGCTTTGACGGACTGATGGTTCTAAATTGCTTGAGTTTGAGGTCGTAATTGTCTGAGTGTATCTGATCGAGCGAGTGTTAACGTTCCGAAAATTCCGGGATGTTACACATTACGTGTAACACCCTAATACTTTTTGAATTTATTTAAAAATTTTAACAGCAAATAATTTTTTTAGCGTCGATATTTTAAGTAGCGACCTTTAGCGATGAATATTCTTTAAGTTAGCGTTGATATTTTTATTTAGTGACTTTTAGCGACACTTAGTATAACGGGTTACCTAACCAAACCCTTAAAATTTTTGGAGCACCTAAACTATAGTAAATAATTTCATTTGGACCATTTCGTAATAATAAAAAGTTGTGGGGTACATTTTTTTAGTAACTAACGAAACTTTAGGGGGTTTTTAGTAAGTGTCTTTTTAGGGCTTTGCTTATATATATAGACCAATAAGATGCCACAACCGACCCAAATTTTCTCCATACCTTTAGGAACGGCAGAGGTAGAGAGAGAGAGATAACAAAGGAAGGAGATAGGAGAAGGGTTCCGGCGAAGTTTCTGACTATAGCAATTATTTTCCGGTAAGTTTTCTAGCAAATTGTTCTCAGATTTTTTTTCAATTTTATGGGAGCTTTAGCCGTGGTGTTGTGTGCTTATAGGGGTGTGCATATATATATATATATATATATATATATATATACACACAGTAGGCATCGGTGTAGCGGATCAGTGGTTTGGTATGCGTGATGTGTAAACGAGTGGGGTTGTGTGTGAGGGGCACGAGAAGGGGATACTGCATAGGATAGTATGTGTGTATTTATGGGTGTGTTTTGGGATCTGCCGAGAGAGGACGTGAGTGTGCATGAAGTGGGGGCATGGCTACCGTCGTGTGCCCGTTTGTGTGGGTTTGAGGGAGCTGTGAGATTTGATGTGGCCGTGAGGATTTACTGTGTGTTTAGTGTGAATATGGGGCTGTGAGTACACTGGCCAAGAACCACAGCGCATTATTTTCTACAGGGATCTTCTCAAGATTGGCCAGAAATCACCAAGTATGCTGGGTTGGTTTGTGCTCAAGCCCATCGGCAAGAACTCATACAAGATATGTTTAAGACATGGCAGGACCCAGTTAGAGGGGCCGTGTCTGGTGACATGATTAAGGAACTCCTCATTTCTTTCTGTCGAGCAACTGACCTGAAACCTTGAGGGGCTTGATGTGTCTGCTTTTGATGAGTTCTGTTGTTACCGGGATCAGAATATGTGGCTTTATTTCTATATCCAAGCAGCATAGTTTTGTGGTGACTGGAGTTTGGCTAGAATAACTTACGTACTACAGAGAAACTATAAAGAAAAATGGAGAGATGGAGCTGGTTGACGAGGTGTGTGTGTGAGTGAGTGCTGTGAGGTGTGTGTGCTTGGTGTGTGACTGCGTGAAAACGGGGTGCAATGGTTTTGTGAAGTGTGATTGTGTGGTCTTGTGGGTATTTATATATGTGTATAAATGGTTGAGGAGGGCATGAATTTGTTGGTGTAGTTATATCTGTGTGCGTGGAGCTGCCAAGAGACAGCTCTGTGTGTGGGGAAATGCTGTGAACAGGAGTGTGTGGGTACAGAGGGAAAAGAAGGGACGTACGGTTTGGTAACGGGTTGACGTTAAGTTCGGCACGTACATACACTAGCGCACGCTTATCGTTAGTACATGAAATTTTAAAGTATGATACCTTAGCCTATATTAGGATTTCTGGCAAAATTTTATTATTTTCTGAAACTATTTATATTTTTAATATTTTCTGTAAGCATAGAATTGTAAAAATTCTTTTGGAGCCTTTAAACCCAGAAAATGTTCAGGGAAAAATTAGAGTTATGTATTTATTATATGGATAAGACTCAGTTTGAATTTGATAATTTTTGGAGTTTATTTTCTATGGTTTCCATATCACATTAGTTTTAGCAAAACGAATATTTGAAAAATAGTTTTAAGGCCTTTTAATTTCTGATTTATATTTTTATAATTTTATACATATTTCCAAGTTAATATAAAAATTATGGGACTTAGTTTTCAGTTGGAAGTATTTTTGGCAATTTATGAGATTTTATTGTATTTAAAGAAATTATTTTAATTCAAAAATATTCAAAAATTTAGAAAATTCATATTTTGACTTTTATTAATGATTTAAGCCATAAAAGTGTTTTAGAGTTAGTAATATAAATTTTAGAGTGCCGGTACACGTTAAGGAGTGTATAGGATTTTCGGTTAGGTTAGTCATGTGCGGGAACCGTTTTGAGTGTTCGATTTCGGAGAGAGTGGGTACGCAGTGAGTATTTGATGTTAGGGTTTATAGTGTATTTTACATAAATTATGTTCTAACATATAAATTGCCAATTTAGGTTTATTTAGAAAATATTGATCGAGGTTGGTAGCATCGCTTAGTTTGGAGTGAGGTAAGGAATTCCATCTGAACCCTACTTCATCGTTCTAGTCTCAAATGTTTTTATTATAACATCTTTACGAATTGCAGTGAACTCTGATTTTATAATTGTTATTACAGGGTAAGGAATTCTATCCGAACCCTATTTCATTATTCAGATTTCAAATGCTTATAGAACAGTTTTACAAACTAAATTGATTCGATTTTATGCTGATATAAAAGATATTTTGAAACTGTCCATGAAAGCCTAACTTGAACCTTAAGCGATCGTTTGGAATTCGTAATTTGTTTATTCTCATCTATTTTATCATTTCAATTATCGTAAAATGTTTTGAATTCTATTTATTACTTCTCAATGTTGACATGAGTTAGTAACTTGGGAGCCATAAGGATGGTCTGTATTGTTGGCGTTATAAGGATGGTCTGTTGGTTGGGTTAACTAGTACCTAGATGGGCTAGTCAATGTTACATATGCATATGTAAAGCGATCGAGCACTGCCGGGGTGGCTTTGCTTCTGTACTGCTCATGTTCAATGTTTCCTGTTTATGTTTCACTTGAAATGTTTTGAATATCATCCATTCATGCTATATTATGCCCGAAGTGTTTGAAATGACTATTATTTAAGGGATTGAGTTAGATACTCATCCCTATGTTTATATCGTATTGTAGTGATTTCATCGAAAGCAAAACCTCTCAAAAAGATGTTATTGGACTTCAATGTAAAATTGTTCATTTTGTTCATCTTTATCTAAATGTTGTATTTCAATGAAAATACTCTTTAAAAAGTTTTATATGAAAACTTGTTCGAATCGTTTTACTGTTTTTAAATCTTTGATCGACCTTACTGAGCTCTCGAAAGCTCACTCTCCTTTGACTTCCTTTCTGCAGGTAATAGCCAGCTTTAGGTTGAGGTTGCCTGCACAGATTAGAGCCGAGCTAGCTAAGTAATTTAAATTTAAGTTTACTATTAATCGTTAGAACCCCTGCGTGGGTAAATGTTATTGTTTAAACTTATAAGACTTAGATTGATGTTTCACCTACGATAGTTTACTAAGATTATGATTAATGGTTTAGTTGCTCTGACATATTTGTATTATTTGAGTAAATTGAAGATAATATGCTTACTGTATATGATCGATCGAGTGTCAAACGTTCCGGAAATTCCGGGATGTTACATTACGTGTGGTCGATTTGACGTTGGGCACTAGGATGCATAACTTTAGTACACCATTAGCGGGTTGATGTCGGTGTAGTTGGCAATCCAGTATGTTTGATCTTTGATGTACTAGAGGCATCGCTGCTCAGCTTTATGGTTTTGGGATTGTTATTTGACATTTTCTTAGGTGGGATTGCTTAGTTTTTACACCAATCTAAGCATCAAGTTTCACCGCTTTGTTTGGAGCATCTATCTTTTGTGCTTTTAACTGCTCGTGTATTGATTAGAATCTAGGAAATATTGTCGAATCCATTGCTTGTAATCTGTTCAACTACAATCACTTGCTTTTAAATTTTAGGTACCAAACTATAGGTTGGTGTACTACATCACGACAATGTTATCTGAACTTTTATGTCCATAAGCTGATTTCAAGAGCTTTAACCTTCGAAGACCAGTCATCTCATTCCACGGTTGCTTAGAATGAATTAACTTCTAGCACTTCTAACAATTCCAACTATGCAGACCAACTGCATTGCTATTTAAGTTCACCAGTATTATCATACTAAGGTTTGTTTACTTTTATCTTATATATTCTTGACTCCTTCTGTTCTCTCACAATGCTCTCTCATTCATTGCAGATGCATTTGAATACTAGCAAAGATGTAGATGCGTTTTAATTTTTTTGATTCGCTTTCCTTTTGAGTGTTTGAATACTAGAAAAGATATTGATGGTGTTTATGCTTCCCTAAAAGAAGAAGGTAAGCTCTCTACTTCTTTTAGGGAAGTCTTCACCATGGTCCAACTCCAACTCCTGTTTTGTGTATCTTATTGTACATTATTAATTATTTCCCAACTTTATGATTATTCCTTTTTTGCTGCAGTTTCTTGCCAGACTTTGTTTTGTTGTAAGGATGAGAAACATTATAGTCGATTATATGGTAATGTAGTTCATCTTGCAAATGCTTTTGCTTCAAAACCTTATATCTGTAGCAGTAACAGTTCATTAAACAAAAAGCATGCAAAGGATAAACTTTTTCCCTTGCATTAGTGGGCTATGTGTGTTTGTGCGTCACCAAACTATTTATTCATATTGTAGGGGTTGAAGCTCTGTTGAAGATGCAAAGGATGGTTAATAGAACTTGGGAGCAAAAAGCATGCCATAAATGACGGTAAGAGAGCATTCAAAGATACCTTTTATGTTATATTCACATAGAGACCAAAAATTTCTTATGTATGCATGTCAAACAAATTCAATTCTTCCTATCTATCGGTGTGAATAACACCTTGAATTAAAGGCTTCTTATTTTATGTTAAACTTGTACAAGATTGGCTGGGGTTTGTTGAGATTATGAATGTTGGTAGGTGTAGTTTGCAATCGCCATTAGCATCAACTTTTCTTGTGTTTATTGTTTACAATAGTTGAATTGTGGGAACAGTTTGAAGGATTAAAGAAAATTTTAAAAAATATATATTTCTAGCGACGAACTTTTAGTAACTGATTTTTCGTCGCTAAAGTACAAAAGAATGATCTGCCATTGGTTTTTAGTGACACAAAATGTTGTCTCTAAAGTTACTATTGACCGATTTTTAGCGACGGATTTTCCGTTGCTAAAAGTCTTATTCTCTTATTACGGATGGACTTTTAGCAACGAAAATCCCATCGCTAAAATTATCACAATTAGCGACGGACTTTTAGCGACGAAAATTCCGTCGCTAAAAGTCTTTTGAAAAATGAAATTTAAAAAATAAAAAATTATGAAAGTTACCTTTAGCAACGGACGTTATCGTCGCTAAAGGTAATTAATTCCGTCGATAAAAATTAGGCTTTTACCGACGGACCTCCAACTTTCGTCGCAAATCTTTTTTTAGTGACGGCCTTTATTCTAACGGACTTTTAGTGACGGACAGTCCGTCGTTAAAAGTCTTTACCGACGGAAAATGACTTTTAGCGACGGAAAAGTCCGTCGCTAAAAGTCTTTTTTCTTATAGTGATCTAGAAATAGTTATTTCAGGTTTAAAGTATAAAATGTTGCAAATGTTTGGCATCTTCTTGTCATGAGAAATGGAGGAGAAAAAAAATTAAAATGAAACAACTATCATCACGAGTTCGACACTTAAAAAAGAATATTTGTCTACCTAGTAAGAAAGCTTATAAGCTAAAATATGGTCTCCAAGATGCTAGTTAGGCATAAAAATATATAAAACGTCAATGTACTTTCTAAGTTATAAGATAAGAGAGCATTTCTACACTATCCTCTATAAAGATTTGTTCCTAAAAGTGCTTAAGAAAATATTACCTATTGTACATGTCGCCCCAAACATGCTTCTTATTTATCAAATGCTATTGCTAAAGATCTATTTTGTTTCCATACTCCTATAGTATATGGTGTAATGACAACTACTAATGGCATATTATGTCAGTACCACATCTTGCAAGCAAAAGTGGAATGATTTAGTTTATGAGTATACGATCCAATTGCACTTTTCAGTTATTAACTTTAACCTCCATAGCTACTCTATTAGCTCTACAGGTTTGAGATAAAAAGTAATTGCTAGCTAAAATTCAACCCCGCACACCTGTTGTTTGGATAGAATAAAAAATGAGGATACCTTTATGAGCACACCCCTTCCATGTAGCAGAATTTTGGCATCAATCTAACTTTGATTTGTTTAGTATTAAACAACAGGAATCGTTAGAAAAACCCAACATGTGAAGCTAAAACGTGCATAATAGTACTCGACTACTCAAATGTCAGGGTAACTTAAAGGAAAGACCATAAGACTCAATTGATGAATTCAAGCTAACGAATTAGAGGCATTTTTTACAGTGGAAAAAGTACTTGTAAGGCATTAACCTGTATATGGTAAGTAGTACATAGCATATTTCCAACTCTAGATAATATCAAATAGGACTTTTGTAGCTCTATAAGGGGAAGGAAGAGAGAGAGAGAGAGAGAGAGAGAGAGAGAGAGATGGGTTTGGCTAATTAAAGAAGTGAAAACTCAAACAAAAGCGCTCAATCAACCACAAAACAAATAACATCTTTAGAAATCACTTAAACTGAATTTTTAATTGTCCCTTTTGCTTTTTAGAACTCTAGATGATAATTCCATCCGTTACCAAGCATTGAGAAACACCAACACATTCATAGATAAATTACAAAGTTTTGTTAATATTATTCAATTTGGTATATTGTGTAACTTCTTCTATCCGAGGCTGCTTCTTCGCCTTTTTTTTTTCTCGAGGAATGTTCCTTGTTAAACACGAAACATGATATAAACATGAAGCACCCAAAATAAGAGATACGCTAAATAAAAAATTGGCCAAGCAGTTGCTTAGAATAGCAATAGTTCTAGTCTTACTGATAATATCTTCATCAAGTTGCAGGCATGTTTCAGTCAAGGAAATACTTCCATGGCAATTGTAAGCGAGCATTAGACCACAAACAAACACGTCTATGAACATGTTGATTAGAGATGGAGAACCTTTGATTACTTGGCTTGCCCTCTTGAAAGCACGTACATATAGGAGGGAGAAAATTAGAGTTTCGGTCGCCATATATGATAGATGAAGTAGTTCTGTACGTAAAGGCTTACATAAAGTCCATATGTTTCTTCAAACTGTATAGAATCCATAACAAAGACCATCTATAGAAACTGAACTCTTTGGTAATAGGCATAATTCTTTTGCATATTCAATAATTATTTCTTAGTGGTTACTTAAGTCTACCGTCTACCTAAAGTAGGGAATCCTCATAAGATAATAGGAACTTATAATAGGAGTTTATTCGGTGATATGATATAACCTCCAAGAAGACTCAGAAGCCTAGATGTCAATACATCCCAGTGTTGCACATATGATTTGTTAAGAAACTTTAGTAGGTTCAAGATGTTTGACCCTAGCAAATGGCCTGGGACATAGTATAATAGTTCAAGAAATCCTAATCTCATAATGTAACTTAAGAGTTTAAGTTTTATTATAACTGTAATCTTATTCCTTTATTTTAATATTAATAATTATTAGTTAAAGAGTCCACATGAGTTGGGGGACTTCTCAAATAAACTTGAGCTTACTTGGCACAAAGAGAACACTCTTGTATCCAACGTGCGTGTCATAAATATGAGAGTGCTAAAATCCTACTTGTCAACAAATTGAGAGCTTAAAGAGTCCTATGTGTCGTAAAGATAAGAGTCTAACAATCCTACGTGTCAATCTCAGAATGTAACTTAAGAGTTTAAGTTTTATCAGAATTGTAATCTTATTCCTTTATTTTAATATTAATATTAATTATTAGTTAAAGAGTCCACATGAGTTGGGGTTGGGGGACTTCTCAAATGAACTTGAGCTTACTTCGCACAAGGAGAACATTCTTGTATCCAACATGTCATAAATATAAGAGTGCTAAAATCCTACTTGTCAACAAATTGAGAGCTTTAAGAGTCCTACGTGTTGCAAATTTAAGAGTCTAAAAATCCTACGTGTAGCAATTTTAAGCAAAGGTTTCAGTTTTTTATATATACTAGTTCAATAACCCGGGCAATGCCCGGGTGAGTTCCATTTAAACACTAAGAGTATGTTTGAGTTTCAACATATTTTGGCAGAGTTAAGGTTGGGTATTTAAACATCATGTAAATGGTTTTGAAAATTACGATTTAACCGTATTCGCTTGAAGTAAACTACCGAATTCAAAACATATCGCGTTTATGCATTTTAATCAAGAGAAATTCAATGAAAGCGTAATCCTGAAATTATTTCATAATAGTAAAGCTTGTTGTAGTGCTTAAAAGTAAAGTTAGTAAGATTAATAAGTTCAAAGTAAACTATTCAAAAGTGAAGCATATAATAAGTAATCAATTATTTCACATCAAATTAGAATATCACTTTGGTCTTTAGTATTTTAGGTACTAATTTTGTTTTTGTACGAAAAAGTAAAATTTCAAGAATTTATGCACAAAATTATATTTACGCTATTCATTTTGCTTACCATATCCATATAAGTGTGACATACTTTCTTAATTTTTCACGTTATGTGGCGCATCATTAATCAACAAATTTATTTTATAAGTACTTCTGATAGAACTCCTCACCATATATTAAATTAGACATGTAATACCCCGAATTTTTGGCTACTTGTGTAGGTAATAATTTAAAAATTATATTGATTTGAATTAAGTAATGGACCATAGAGAATTTTCTTGGAGTCCTTTTAGTGACGAAATTAATATTAATTGTCTTAGTGGCTAATGTGATTATATTAAGTATTATTTAAACAACAACAAGAAGAAGAGATTTCGACTTGGATTAGAATTTTAAGCCATAATGTGATTAAATTAATAATGAAGACTTTAAGTTGTGTTATAATTATACAAGCAATAAGGACTTTTAGTTGTGTTATGATTGCACCATCAATTAGGACTTTAAGTTACATTAGAGTTAGATTAACAAACTATATAACGGGAAAGAAGACACAAGAGTCTTCATATTTTTTTAGAGATAAAGGAAAGGAAAGAGAAAAGAGTCAAGTGCATTCTTTTGGATATTCAAGCAAAAAGGTGGTGATTGATTTAAGATAAAGAGTCAAGTACATTCTTTTGGGTATTCAAGCAAAATGGTGGTGATTGATCCAAGATAAAGAGAAGATTTTTGACATGATATTGTTACTTTGAAGTAAAGATCCAAAATAAAGAGAAGATTTTTGACATGATATTGTTACTTTAAAGTAAAGATTTAAAATAAAGAAGAGATTATTGACATGATATTTATTACTTTGATGTAAGAGCTTTTACGTCGTCTTTTCGTTTTATACACGAGAATCTTTGCATCTTCGTTTGATTTTAAAATTGAATTTATTTTTGAGCCCATTTTTTATCATCACGCTTTCATAACGTTACCAATAATATTATTTTACTGTCTTGTAATTTGCATTCAAGACGGTTCTCATGTTATAAAAATATGTGTTCATTTTATTGCAAGAAGTCGTTTACAATTAACTTTATCCTCGTGGGTCAGGAATTTCTTTTCTTTCTTGGCCTTCTCTTTGCTGCAATTGTCCCTATTGCAAGAAAGAAGTAAAAACTTCGTTGGTCAGTCACGTGTCACCGGGTCCATCGGGCTTGAAGCAAAACCGGGCTGGGGCCGGGCCGGGGAGGCAGCCATCCGGGCCGGGCCGGGCCGGCTGAGGAGAAATGCTAGGCCCGGTCCAGGCCCTGGCCCTGGCCCTAGGCCCAATTTCTAGGGCCGGGCTTGGGCCGGCCCGGGCCCTTTTTTTAATTTTTTTTTAAATTTTCTTGTTATTCAATTTTAAATTTCATCTTTAGGCATGTCCAATTTTCAAAATTTGACAAATCTAATTTTATCATTTTATTTCATTATATGTAATATTCATATATATATGTATGTATGTATAGATATATTTATTTGTCTCTCATTTTATTTTTTGCTATATGTTAAATCTTTTCTTACTCTTCTTGGTGATCTTTATTAATAAAATCTGAACACATAACAATTATTACTATTTAAGAGAGACTATTTCTACTATTTGATATTTTACTTCAAACTAATTGGCCGAAAACCCGGGATTGATACATGTTAATTCCCGAGACGATCTTTAGTAATAAGTATAGAAAAATAAATATGTTCATAGGCCCTCCTCCTTTTATCCGGGCTTGGGACCGGCTGCTTGTAAACAAACAGGCGAAGTTACCTATTTTTTTTATATATACGAAAAAATATATATCTTGCTTGTAAAAATTTATTTTATATATATGGAAAAAAGTATATTTTGTGAAAAAATTTATTCTTAAAACTTAAGAGAAGGAAAATAAAAAGAAATTACCTAATCATCCGGAAGTACTTCAATATCCGAGTCACTGCTCTTCCTATCATCAATCGGTTTATCTTGCTCGCGGTATTTCGCATCAAGATAATCCTTCCAACATACACATAGCTCGAGCGACTCGGGGTTAAGACGACTCCTCCTGTCATCCAAAACCCTCCCGCTGGCTGAAAATGCCGACTCTGAAGCAACCGTGGAGGCTTGCACTGGCAGTACATCCCGTGCAATTTGGGATAAAGTTTTATACATGTTTTGATTTTGTTTCCAAAAATTTAACAAATTAAAATTAACCTGTTCTTGCATTGATAAATCAGAATAATGATCAGTATTTGCATATACACCAATCTCATTAAAAGAGGAAAAAGTAGACGAACCTGCCGAATTAGAAGTACCTTCACCTGGTAGTTGTCTTGCTACTAGATGTTCAAAGCCCTTAAGGTATGGCGCATAATACCTCTCAACAGTGGATGATGTAGCTCGCCCGCGCACGTCAGCAGAATTACGATAGAGGTTGAACAATTCCTCAAACCTCTTGCTCACTTTTGCTGTGAGTGCGGTTGTCTCCTCTGCTGTGTAGCACATTAATTTCGATATCTCTTGTATCGAGGCGTTCACGCCATGCAACTTTAACCTAGGATCTAAACAAGTAGCCACAGCAAAAATAACAGGCAGTCTACTCCAATATTTATTAAACTTTTTATCCATCACTTTTACTATTTCCCTAAAGGGTCCTATATATCTCCATTTTGTTAACATTGTAGCCATCTTGAGAATTTCTATTACAGCGAGAGGAGAGGTGGGATAGTACGTACCAGACAATAAATTGGTAGACGTGTAGAATACCTCCAAAAATTCAGCTAGGTATGTGGCCATCTGCCATTCCTCTTGAGTTGGCAAGCCGGCTGGGAACTGGGTTAGTAGAAAATGCGTATAGACTTCTCGGTATGCCAGAATGTGTAAAAGCATATGGTATGTAGAGTTCCACCTGTGGACCACATCTGTAACTGCTCTCCTGCGAGGCATATTATATTGAACACACAACGTTTTAAATTGTTGTGTTCTCGGACTCGAGCTATTAACATACGCTGTCATACCCCTCATTTTGACAAGAATATCTCCTGCAGCAGCTAAACCATCTTGAACAATTAAATTAATTATATGACAAACACAACGAACATGAAATAATTCACCAGAAAGTACAGGTTTGAGGCTCTCCTTTAAAGCATCAACAGCAGCTGTATTGTTAGAAGCATTATCAAAACTAATACTCATAATCTTATCCTTTAATTTAAATGTGGTACATGCTTTTAATATAAGAGTAGCAATGTTCATTCCATCATGCGGAAAAGGAAAGAGCTCGAAAGCGATGATTCTCTTGTGCATAACCCAATCTGCATCAATCCAATGAGCGGTCACACAAGAATAACTAACAAAAGTAAATGGAGATTGCCAAATATCAGAAGTAAGACTAACTTTACCGTCAAATTTATCGAAATAATCGATAAGGCGTGCTTTAGCAGCATTGTACTGTCGGAGTGCATCGGATCTAGTTGTGTTTCTATGAACCTTTTTGTACAAAGGTTGAACGTATGTGTTCATATATCTAGAGTGCTTAGGATTATCGGCAAAAGAAAAGGCTTGTTCATCGTGAATAACAAATTCAGCGAGACCGTCTCTTTGCTCTCGCTGATTATAAACAAATAACTTACCGTCAAAAGATAACTGCGTTTGGGTAGGTTCGACGTGGCCTTGTCGAGGTGCACACAGAGGGTAATGCCTGTTAAGATGTCCATTACCACTACCAGACGAAAATAATTTAGCGCAGTACTTACATCGAGCTTTTCGGATGCCGTCCACCGTAACTACATCGAAATGATTCCAACACTCGGCTTTCTTTTTTTTCCCCTTTTGGACTTCTGGCTCATTACCGGAGGCATTGCTCGGCCCTTCTTCATCATGACCAGGCATAGGGTTGAGATTATGCCACGGAGTAGTAGCTTCGCCAACCGAGCTGCGTCCTTGACTATAATGCGGGGGGTCTTCATCAGGCGTGTATTCAAAATCTGGAATGTTTTGATTGAACTCCCAATTGGCTTGGGTATCTATCATACAGCCTGTACTCATTCGTCCAGGAACGAATGGTTGTGTTGGTGCTTGGATTGGTGTTTGTGATGGCCGTGGCGCTGGCGCTTGTGCTTGCGATGATGATGATGTTTTTCGTGATGATGATCCACGCCTCAGTTTCTTCAATAATCCAGCCATATTTGACGCTAAACTTTTTTACGAGATTGGAAATCAAAATTCGTAAGAGTAACTAAATACACAAGTATAAGAGTAGTAATAAGAAATAACAATTAAAAGAATGAAAGAGTAACAAATATTAATCACTGAGGATAATTCTGATCCAATTGGAGAGAGTTAGTAATTAAAAAGCATTTAGTAATAGTAATTAATAAATAAAAATTCACTAATTACTAATTACTAGACAAAAGAATTAGAGAGTAACAAATTAATAAGAGTAGTAGTTAGTAATTAGAATTTAGCAAGAGTAGTAATTAATAAACAAGAGTACTAATTAGTAAATACTAGTAGTAATTAGCAAGAGTAGTAATTGGAGAGGGAAATAGTAGCAAAGCTTGTAGAAATATAGAATGTTTAGATAAGAGAGAGTAAGAAGATTGGTGTGAAAAATTAGAGAGAAATGGTGTGAATTTATAGATTTTAGAAACTTCACAAAAGACCAAAATACCCCTAAAAACTATCCGTTTATAGTTGTTGGGGAGGGTAAGAGTGTAAAAACCTTTAAAGGAGTTGAAAAAATTAAGTTAGACTAAAATACCCCCCAAACTAGCCGTTATATTGCTGTTGGGGGGGTAAAAGTGGAATTTTGGGAGAATATATCCGTTGGAGGAAAAGGGGGAGAAAGGGGGGAAAAACAAAAAATTCAAACAGGTGGGGCCGAAACCGGGCCAGGACTGGTCCAGGGCCGGGCCTGGCCCGGGCTTTTCCCCAAATTTTTCGGCCTGGTCCAAGCCCAGGCCCTAAGCCCAATTCCTCCGGGCCAGCCCTGTTCATGAACGGGCCGGCCCGGGCTTTTTTCGGGCTGGGTCGGGCCGGGCCGCGGGCCGCCCGGCCCGTTTGACATCTCTAATTGAACTTCTCCCATATGTTGGCATATCCGTGTAGCTTTCTTTCTTACCATGCCATGTGTCATCTTCTGAGTGGTCCCTTTTCTTTAAATAAAAATTATTGGTTTTTCTGTATTTAGGTTTCGTTTCACAAATTTTTTTTTTTGGTTTTCAGTTTTTAAAGAGCAGTTTTTTAAAGAGCAGCTTAATTTTTTTTTTTTATAAAAACAAGTGGGTGTTTGATAACCTCTTTTTTTTTTGAGGTTTTTTTTTTTGGTGTTTGGTAACCCTTTTTATTTTGACTTTTTTTTTTGGTGGTTTGCGGTGGCGGTGGTGGGGCGTAGCGGTGGTCGACGGTGGTGGTGGTGGTGGCCGACGGCCGGAGGTGGCTGCCGGCAGTCACCGGCGGTGGTGGCCGGCGGTCGGCGGCCGGAGGTAGCTGCCGGCAGTCTCCGGCGGTGGTCGCCGGCGGCCGGAGGTGGCTGCCGGCAGTCACCGGCGGTGGTGGCCGGCGGCCGGAGGTAGCTGCCGGCCGTCTCCGGCGGTGGTCGCCGGCGGCCGGAGGTGGCTGCCGGCAGTCTCCGGCGGTGGTCGCCGGCGGCCGGCAGTCTCCGGCGGTGGCTGCCGGCGGCCGGCAGTCTCCGGCGGTGGCTGCCGGCGGCCGGCAGTCTCCGGCGGTGGTCGCCTGAGGTGGCTGCCGGCGGTGGGAGGGTGGTGGTGGTGGTCGAAAAAAAAAAACCAAAAGTGAAAAAAAAAACCAGTTTTTGGAGTTTTTTTTTTACTCTGCAGTTTAAAAACTGATTTTTTAAATTGAAAAAAAAATGGTTACCAAACGCTCCTTTTTTTTCAGTTTTTAAAACTGAAAAAAAAGAGGGAAAAAAAGAGTGTCAAACGGGGCCTTAGTTTTCCACTCTAAATTTTTTTTTGACAATATCTCATTCATTCGATATCTGATTGAGATTATTTTATTTCGTTGAATTCGTATTTTTGTTCTATTCAGTTTGAGTCCACAATGACTATTTTTAGACTTCGAATGAATATTTGCTATATTTATCAAATTATTTTATGGGTGATATTTGTGTTTGAAAGTCACTTTTAATTATCGTGACTAATTTGTGAGGTGCCGGCTATGATATTCGACATAGTATAACCATGATTTGTGATGCTTAATAATAAACAATTTATATATGTGACACCTACAAGATTTGGTACATATATTTTGATATTCGACTTATTGGTATGTAACCCCTTTTTAGGTTGATTTGTTATTCGTGTTTAAATCGATATTCGACTTATTGGTTATTTAACCTTCTTATCAGTCGCTTCTGTTATTCGCTTGTGAAATTCGATTGAGTTATCTAAATCCCTATTTATTGGTTCTATATTCGATAACTCATATTTGTTATTCGTTTTTGATAACCCTTCTTTTGGTCATCTTAGTCATTCGCTTGTGAAATTTGATTGAGTTATCTAAATTTCTATTTATTGGTTCTATTTGATAACTCTAGTTTCGTATTCGTTTTTGGCCTTCTGTGTGTAAAATCTTTTACTGGGCAATTCGTGCTCACCCCTTTGTTTTTCGTTTCTTTATCTTCCAAGCCAAAAGTAGCACGAAGGGCGAGATATTAGTGCGGTGGGAATTACTTTGGTTTCTAATATTGAGAATAGAGCTTACGATTTCTTTAGACGAAATATCGGTCAGTTGATTTATATTCCTTTGGATTCAGATATTTAGTCTGAGAGACTTGTAATAAAATTTTGAAGTATTTTGGAGTTAAGTTTTTGAGATTTAGATAATTGTGTTTATGATATTCTAGATGCTCTGCTCTACCTTTATAAAGTTATGTTATCGACGTGTTTGGGTTTTTGTTTAAGGACGTGTTCGGACCTTCGGGTTCGGGTCGATACAAGACATCTACTACAATCCTCTATAATAAAATTTAAAGTTTATAAAAGAAAGTACAAAAAGAGCACAATTTTTTTTTTAATAAATTATTGTCCAGACTGAATAAACATACTAAAAAACATGCCATGAAAACTTTAGAACAAGAATGGAAGTAAGTAGAGCTATTTTACCTCCTTTTAGATGACCAACATTTTAAAATGTAGAAATAACCCTGAAAAGAGAAAATATAGTGTTATAGTGAAAATATCTATATGCCAATTGCTTTACTTCACCGTCATGTTTCGCGCTTTTTCGACCATTCATTTAATTTTAAATATTTTCTAAGACAATTAATTTAAAAAATACGTGTGCATTGTACAATAAATTATTGTCTGAATAATCATAAAATTCTCCTATCATTTTACAAAATATTTTTTTATGGTTAAGGCTAAACAATTATATAGCAGTGAATATTTGTACAGTCGTGTAGACTGTGATAGATGGAGATGTAATTGTGTAAGGTTACAAAATTCTTATGCTTCATCTTTGATTTGTAGATTGTACATTAAGTTCTAAGCTTATAGTATATTAAGGTGATTATAGAAGTTTGTATATTAGAATATCACATATTTGACATTTTTTTTTGTAGATTACCACATATACACATGAATTAAAACATAATGAATTGAAAATCATTCGCAGTCATTTGTATTAGGAAAAAAAAATCCTGAAAAAGCTATATGAACTCTACAATTAGTAATTTATTGTGTAGATATAAATAGCAACTAAAAATATACATTGGAACTGAAATGGGAGCATGTTAAGTAATTTTAATTAACTTCAGATAATGAATTATTTTTACCTACCACCCATGAAAATCTCTACAACCCTCAACACAAAATCGTTAATGATCGATAAATATGCTTAGTATCATTTTTGTTGATAACATAACTGACAAATTTTTAAAAGTACCTTTTTAAAATCACTAAATAAGTACCACTAAAAGTATACAATGACCATTGAGTTTCACTGTATAGGAAGTTGAAGGCATTCCTATGACCTGGATAGCGGCCAACAATTCTTAGATAACCGTCATTTTAAAAAAAAGAATTAACCCTATAATATAAATAACATAGCATTACGGTGACAATCCCTATGTTTAATTTTTTCACTTCAAGATCATGTTCAACAATTTTTGGAGGTGCCTTGTTGATATGTTTTTGAAAATTTTCTAAGGTAATAAATTTAAAAATGCATTATATTAATTTTTTTTCGGCATTCAAAAGAGTATATGATTTCTACTTTAGACTTTCAGTTATTATATTAAACTTAATTTGTGCAGTAAACTACTATTTTGGCATTTCAAAGATATATAAAAATGAAATCATATTCGTTTATTATATTGCTTATATGAAAAGATGGTAAGTATTAATATTTATTTTTGATACATGCTCTTTGTTATTTATATTTGTGAGATTTTATTTTGTTATTTTAAATTGCACTTAAGGTATTAACAACCAAAGTTAAGGCCTAATATGCAAGTATATTCATTAGGTAGGGTTTTAAAATCTTCAGATTTAGTTTTTTAGTTTTAAAAGGTTTACAAAATTTAGGTCAATAATATCCGAAAGTTTTTAACAATAATTTATAATACATCATTAATAAAAGGGAGAAAAAAAGAAAAATGACCAAAACAAATAAGACGACGTGTCGCATAAGTAAGAGGAGTAAAGAATTTTTTTTTTAACTCACATTGGTATTTTAAAATTATTTACAATAATTAACTCATATTCTTTTTACGTTTTGCTTCTCTATAAAGAAAAGAAAGCTTTTAATTTGTGACTTACAAATTTTTTTCATAAGTAACTTATGTTTTCTTTATGTTTGAGTGTCTATATTGTTATTTAAAGCGTTTTTGAGGTGCTAAAAGTCAAAATCAAGTTGCAATATGTTGATATATTGACTATGTAGAGTTTTAGAAAGTGTAGAACTATTTTTTTACTCTTATAAGTTCAATTAAAATTATTGTAATTACACCTCTGAATTTTTGATAATTAGTTACAATAAAGAGTCACGTGCATGTATGATTATAATAAGTAGAGGTAGAAGAGAAATGGAACACCAAAGAAAACATGATGACATGTAATTTATGTTTGAATGTTTATTTTGTTATAAAAAATATTTTTGAGGTGTTAATAATCAAAATCAAGTCCTAATATGTTAATATATTGATTATGTAGAGTTTTAGAAGGTGTAAAAGAGATTTTTTACTCTTATAAAGTCTACTACATTTATGGTAATAAGACCTCTGAATTTTTAATAATAAACTATACTAAAGAATCATAATACATGTGTGACTTTAATAAATAGAGATATAGGAGGAATAGAATACCAAAACAAACATGATGACGTCTAATTTACGTTTTCTTTATATTTGGTGTTTATTTTGTTATTTAAAGTATTTTTGAGGTGTTAATAGTCAAAATTAAGTCATAATATATTGATACATTAATTAGGTAGAGTTTTAGAATGTGTAGAATTGATTTTTTACTCTTATAAGGTCAACTAAATTTATAGTAATAATATCTCAGAATTTTTTTAATAATAAGTTATAATAAAAAGTCATGATGCATGTGAGACTTTAATAAATAGAGGTAAAAGAGGAATGTAACTCTAAAACTAAGATGATGATATGTAGTAAAATTTAGTAAAGATGATGTGTCGCATAACTAAAATGTATAAAAAGGGAAGAGAATATTAAAAAAAGCTTACGTGTCGCCTCCACAACGTACAATGTTTCGTCTATTATATATTTATATGATATGATATGGTATGGTATGGTATAGATAACTATCCAATAATAAGTAACCAACATTACTTATCCTATATCATTAGGAACACATTTTGAGATGTGTTCCTTTTTCTTCTAATATGATTTCTTCATTATCTCATTTAGAAATAATAATAATAATAATAAAAAGTAAATGCTATTATTTTTCTTCTAATATGATTTCTTCATTATCTCCTTTAATTAAAGTGAAATCATTAGTAAAAAAATTATTCGTTGGTTGAAAGAGGCGCACAATCTTTATTATTTTTAGTTTTGTTTTTCCGTTTTTAGAAAGTTCTAGTCAAGCGAAAAAAAAAAAAAACCATATTAATTGCAGTTTGGCACTGAGCGCAAACACGTGGGTAAAGTGGCAATGAATTAACAAGTCTGCTGATATGAATGGCTCGCCTCAAAAAGGGTAGGAGAAAGGACTGAAATGGTAGGACCAGTGGCGCAATGAAGAAACGCACTGACAGAGTAGAAAGCAATGGAAGCCTGACCAAGTGGGATGGTGGAGACGGCCATGGATGGGGAGTGTGAGCAGAGCTTTCCTCCCATACACATCAGACAGATTCCCTATCAGCGGCATCATCAGCACTGCTCCAACTCCTGTAATCTGCATTCATTAAGCAGGCCCTTTGCTTTCTATATCACACCACGACATGCGGAGAAGCCAGTATAAAACACAGAGTTAATTAGCATGATGTAGCAGTTATGAGCTAATTGATGCCATCGGCCGCTTTTGGTTTTGGAGTGTTTTTCTGAAATAATTAAACACAAACAGGAAGAAATTTCCATAGAAAGGCATGGGCTTGAAAAGTAAACCAAAGCATGCCCGTGAGAAGCCTAGATTAGTGTGCTGTTCAGATTTATCTTGCATAAAATAGAACTGTGACCGTTTTACAACAATACTAACAGATAAAATCAACATTTACAACAAAACATAAGTACAAAATATAGTGGTAATATATTTTATTGTTAGTACCATTAACGTGTAATCGCTTTGTTATCGCTCATTTGGTGAGAGGTTGGGAAGTCCAGCATTGCTGCATACAGTACCCCCAAGAATTTCCCATCTGTACCATGGACAACTATGCTCAATACTATACCATAGGTCTCCATCTTATGTGCTTGTAAAAAGAGTTATCGCTAGCTGAATGCATGGGCCCTCTATTTATCACTGCTTACAAGATTCGCAATACAAAAGCATTTGCAAAGCGTCATCTCGAACGAGGTAATTAGAGCTTTAAACCAATTGTTGCGGGAGTCTAAATATAAATAAAAAGCACTTTTCAAATTGACTAAGATTCATAAAATATTTCAAAGTTCTTTTTTTCAAGCCACTAATAAAAGTCCTAAATTACTGCAAAACTCCAAAATCGTGCATAGGTATTAGCTCCTCTAAGTCATCTCAGATTAATTACCTCATTTTTTTTCTTTTGCCTGGGGGTTGGGGGGGGGGGGGGGGGGCGCTTAGCATAAAGTTCGATAAACATAACACACACAAACAAGGAAACAAGGAGTACAACATAAACTATGTTAAAGCCTATTAAAAAATATAGCTAAAAATCTCTTTCCCTCTCTAAAATTATCTGGAGGCATTCTCTCTAAACCAAGCGTTACACAAAAAGCCACCGCGGTCGCCCCACTGTGTATTGGCACCCATGGGGCGGAGGCCAGAATCTGGCCTATCTCTTATATACTTTCTGTCACTTGTCGTGTGGTTAGGTGCTTTGAGAATAGGCTTCTATAGTGGCCGACTGCAGATGGAGGGTGGCTGAAGGTGGAAGAATGCAGTGCAATAGCAGGCCCATCTCACCCAACCACGACCGGGGATGGCAATGCCTTGATATGATATGATGTGCCGGATCTCTTTAGGTCCAGGTAGATCCTGGAGATTTCTGGATCTTAAAGACCAAAAGTGTGGTGATGGTCAATGGTTGATCATTTCTATGCTTGTTTGATGGGGCTTTCGTTGCTAGGATTAGATTTATCAACGTCGACGGTGGTTGGAACCTCACCGGCGGGGGCCAAAATTTTTACCGGTGGCAGTGAGGGCTCAATAGCGGGCTATGGGGGTATGTTGTAGTTACTGGGTTATGCATTTAGGGTTTTGGGGTGGTACACCGTGATGTCCTCGGGATTTGGGGGGGGGGGGGGGGGGGAGATAGGGCCTCAGTGGTGCTTGGGGTTTTTGGCGCCCGTATGTGTTGGGGTGTAGGGGGACCAAGGGGGGTGGGAATTCGGGGTAATCTGCTCTAGAGGATGGGGGTGGGTGGGCAGGAAGCGAGAATATAGTCTGGCTTAGTCCTGCTTGTGATTATTGGTCTGCTGCCCGGTGTACAGTTGCTGTGTTTTGAGGTGAAAATGCCGATGAGATGTTGTGAACCATGTTAGGTTGACTACCTCTTGTTTTTGCACTGTGATTCAATTAGTTGTCGAGTACGCCTTCGATTATTTGTTCGGTTGGGTTGACTTCCTCATTGTACTATTTGTGTTTTTAGATTACGTTGTTTTGTCTTTATTTTGCTAGGTGTTATGTGTAACCTTTAGGCTTTCGCATGTTACATAAAGTTAGATTGAAATGTAGGATATGCTCCGCTTTAATTTAATTGTAATTTATATTGGGTCTATAAGTTAGTTGTTAATTTTTGACCTTTGCAGTTGTGTATATATAGAATCATGTGACCTTTATCTGTCATTTGGCAAACTCTTATAATTGCTGCAAAAATACTATATATCTATGCTATTCTCATCTTTATCAAAAAAGAAAAAAAGGAGCACAACATAGGTATTGGATAACATGGTAGCCGGGTAAAACATACATCATATAGAATCGAAGGTGCGAAGACGATAAAGAGTCTTAGCACGACAAATTTTCTTATTTGGGAATATTGATCTATTAAAGATAAAAAAATTCAAAGGAATGTACTTGGATATTGAACTAATGATCAAATCGATATAAACACATAATATACGAGTATAAAGCATGTTAACATAATCACGTGAATGTTCCAAGTTTAAAGAGTGAATACTAAAAATAATTTCATGTTATATCACGACATCACGTTAGCCTAATTCAGCACTTGTAGATCCTAAATATTAGTCAAATTAAAAGGGTCCAAATTCTGAATACCAGCCTAAAAAAGGGCTCAATAATTAAGACATCAAAGTAACTCAAGCATAAGAGCTGTCGCCACAATATTTCAAAACCCTGCACTTCAAGTGGAATAACTCAACGATTTGAAAAAAAAAAAATGTAATTTTAGACTTTAAATAAAAAAAAGATGAAAATGCGTATTCAATAAAATTTGAATTGCCCTTCTATCCGAGTTAGTACAAGCTGGATATGACTGTTGCAAAAATGGACGCTAAAAGAAATCAAAGTACAAAGACCAACTTATATGTAATAAGTGGCAAAGAATCAAAATACATCACCACAAGTGATTACAAGCAATAAAGCAGTGCAAACTTGGACAAAATACAAGTGATGCGTGAGCATTTGTTTTGATGGGTGTCATGTCAGTGTGTCACATGCAAGGACACGAGATGCAACCAAGATATCAAAGGGTCGGAGTGAACAAAAGAGCATCGTCAGTGGCGGATAAATTCAGTGGAGAGACAATATTCAAGCAACGTTGTGTCAGTCAAATTACCGGATGTAAAATCGAATTCAACAGTAGTGATTGCAATCTAAGTAAACCTTATACCAAATTATGTAACAATCTTCTTAAGATTGTAAAGACATTGAATACATTTAAAATCTAAACCAGTTTAATCCACTGTACAAAAATCCTTTAGGACACAAACCTAAACTGATTGTGACATCGAATCGTTACCAAGTTTTGATAGAAAGTCGAATCATCAAAGCTCTAAAATTTTCATTCTTCCATTTGTCTGTGAGATATTTAGAGGCCGTAGAGGGGAAAATTTACTCATAACCTGAGTGGATCTTTCTCTACAAATTACTGAAACACTCCGTGTCTCTATAAACTTGAAAAATAACTAAAAGGCCACTAAATCTGTACGACTCATTTTAAGGGTACTCCAAAAGGTTACTAAAATTGTGAAAATAACTTAAAACTTAAAAATAATTGATAGCTATTATTGATTAGTCTTGAGAGACTTAACTAGGGGTCTGGGGAGCATCATGCATTGAAGCCTAAATGATACAGAACATGGGTGAAAGTTCAATGCTACAGCTACTTTGATAATGAAAAGAGAAAAGGGACTTGTCGTGTGCATGTGCACACACCGTACCACGTTCATCTACCGAAGTTATGCACTCCGTCAATAAACCAGAGATGAAAAGAGTACTACAGATTAGTACATTGTAAATTTAATTTGGCTTGCTTGTAAGGTCTTCTAGGCAGCTCTTTTTCATTATTGTTGGTCATCATTTGCGGTCTTATTCTGCGAATTTTGGTTTTCCTTTAGCATGAAATGATGTGTTATATACTGGAAAAAATGGTTTGAGAATGGCCTTTCCGTCTTTTATGCATGGTACTGCAACCCATCACTTGATATGCACGTAAAAGATTACAAGACAATGATATTCATTCTCATTTGTCATTCTGTGGCTTCGTTGTATTTATATACACACTACAAGAATAGAGATCTTTAGTGTTACAGCTAAAAACTAGATCGAGAATCACACCAGAAAATCGGCCTGCAAAAGAGAACACAGAGTTTCCGCCGGATGGGGTTCCGGTAGGAAAACGCTCCGATACTTAAGTTAGAGATGACTAATAATGTAGAACTTTGAGAAGCAATAAGAACACAATGTGTATGTGTGTGAAGTTGTTCATACCTGAGATGTTGGATCCCTTTATATAGTTGAAAGAAGAAGAGCCCTAGTAGCACTGGGCTGTGAACAAATCCACTCAAGATTTGTAATAGGATCTCAGAGGATCATGTGCCTATCTTCGATGATAGAAACAAAACCCTTATAGGATTCTGTTTGATGATTGATTTGGCAAGTGCCAAATCAACAATGATTTGGTGGAAGGCCACGTGTCATAACTGCCACGTGTTATGGCTGCCATGTGTAATTCACTTATTGGAAGCTTTTTTTAGCTATATCATAATGACCCCTACTTTCGCCAGCGTTTTAATCTTAATCGAGTGGGTGGAAGCACACTCTCACTGGGATAGCTAAATCCATATTTCAACATGCCCAAAGGAAATAACCTGTGGAACCCTGAGTGCTTGGACAGGATTCCGTTCGGACAGAATTTTGCTCGAGCAAGCTTGGTCACTCTGCTCGGACAGAATTTAGCTCGGCCAAACTCTGTCACTCTGCTCGGGCAGAGTGTTCGGACATGATTCTGCTCGAACAGAATTCTGTTCGGCCAAACTTGATCACTCTGTAAGGGTAGAGTGCTCGACCAGGATTCTACTAGGAAATAATTCTATTCGGCCAAACTTATTCACTCTACAAGGGCAAAGTGTCTGTTTTGGCCAAACTTGATCATTCTGCAAGGGCAAAGTGTTCAGACAAAATTCTGCTCCGACAAACTTATTCACTCTGCAAGGGCAGAGTGTTCGGACAGAATTCTGCTCGGACAAAATTCTGCTCCAACAAACTTATTCACTCTGCAGGGGCAGAGTGTTCAGACATAATTCTGCTCGGACATAATTATGTTCAACCAAACTTGATCAATCTGCAAGGGCAGAGTGTTTGGAAGAATTTTGCTCGGACAGAATTCTATTATGTCAAACTTATTCATTTTGCAAGGTCAGAGTGTTCAGACAGAATTCTGTTCGGCCAAACTTGTTCACTCTGCAAGGGGCAGAGTGTTCAGACAGAATTCTGCTCGGACAAAATTCTGTTCGGCTAAACTTATTCATTCTGCAAGGGTCAGAGTGTTCGGACATAATTATGTTCGGACTGAATTCTGTTCGGCCAAACTTGTTCACTCTGCAAGGGCAGAGTGTTCGGATAGAATTTCGCTCGGACATAATTCTGTTTGGCTAAACTTGATCACTCTTGCAAGGGTAGAGTGTTCGGATAGAATTTTGCTCGGACAGAATTCTGTTCAGCCAAACTTGATCACTTTGAAAGGGCAGAGTGTTCGGACAGAATTCTGCTCAGACATAATTCTATTCGACCAAACTTGATCACTTTGCAAGGGCAGAGTGTTTGGCTAGAATTCTGCTCTTACAGAATTCTATTAGGCCAAACTTGATCACTCTGCAAAGGCAGAGTGTTCGGTTGTAGAGTGTTCGGACAGAATTTTGTTCGGCCAAACTCTTTCACTCTGTAAGGGTAGAGTATTCGGGCAAGATTCTGCTAGGACAAAATTCGACCAAACTTGATCACTCTGCAAAGGCAGTGTTCAGACAAGACATTACATGTCTTTTCGTAATAAATGCTTCCCAACCATTGCAGCCTTTAACTTCCTAACCCTTGCAGCCTTTACCACCCAAGAATGTCTTGGGTGATTTAAAAGACCAAGCTGAAGATAAAGAGAATCCCAAACCTTGGTTTACTGTCGATGAGAAACCGAATAAGATGTCTAAGGAAGAGTTGATGGCGTTGATTCAGGAATATCCTCTTCCTAAAGGTTGGTATGCTTGAGTTCCGGGATTACAAGAGCCAACTAACTACGGAACAAGTTTGAAACAACAATCTATGAAGAACAAGTGAAGTCTGGGTATAGACTTCATCTTCACCCTTTCGTCCTTAGTTTTTTTTAAACATTATTGCATGGCTCCCAGGAAATTTGTTTCGAATGGTTGGAGAAAGTTGGTTTGAATGATTTACCTGGTCAAGACTTTAGGTTATAAAGCAGATCCAACTGATTTCATTAGAGTTTTCTTCGAAATCTGCTTTGTTAACGGAGTTGCCAACTGTCCTGGATGGTATTACATTCATAGCATGCAACGACTTCTGAAAGGGGGTCCAAAGTCCAACAAGGGTTGGCATTCCAGATACTTCTTCACTGGTCCTAAAGACAAAGGGGAATTACAATTTAATAGAGACTGGAACCCTTATCATAAAGACTTCAAAAACTCAGGCAAGCCTACTCCCAATAATCTCACAAAGCATATACTTAGCCATATTAAACTTCGAGGTGGTCTTTCCATCGATGAGCCTCTTTCAGAGCAACAGTTAGAGTACGGGAAGCTTATTCTCTACAAGCCCATTCCAGTGGGTCTTTCAATTCTTCCTCTCACTCCTGCTATCCCTAGCATATCTTCTACTGAGACTGCACCTCTAGGTTTGCTTCATATAAGTTCCTTGTGTATTTTTAACTTGGTTTTGATCTTTGTTCCAGTATTGATTACTTTCTTAATGCAGAAATGGCTAGTGGAAGCAGGAAATCACCTCAGGCAGGCTTCTTGAATGTGCTCAAAAAGGCTAAGGGAAAAAGGAAGAAGAAGTAGCCAAATATGGAGCTACCCCCTGTTTCGAAGAAGACAAAGGTTAGTTTTCTCGAGCACTCCCCATGCATCGTTGAAGAGATTTCCATTGATGAAGATCCCATCTTTTGTCCAAGATGGACTATCAGGCACGATAACATGAGGATGTCGAACAACCAAATCTCTGAGCAGCATGTTCTTCAAGGTGTTCTTCCTCGAGACAATGAGGTTTTTTAGGACCAGACGCATGAGTCCTTTTCCTGTTCCTTTGCCCAGGCTGTGTATACAGTATGCACTTTTACTTGGTCTTTCATTTAGCTAACTGTTCCAGTCTTTGTTCCTCAGATGTACGCTTCTGGGGCACAGATCTATCGCTCTTTGAAATGGCAAGGGATGTGGCTGCAGTCGAAGCTCAAGGGAAGAGGGATACTGTTAAGGAGGCTTAGGCGGCCACCCTTCATGCTGAAGAACTGAGCAAGCACAAGGATGATCACCTTGGTCATATTAAAGAGCTGGAGAGAAGACTGGAACGGGCGAGGAAAAAGGCGGCTGAAGCCTGAGACCAGGGCATTCATGACTTCCTCGATGGGAATGCGGGGGATGAGTGGTTAAAAAGGCAAACGGATGATGGGCTGGAGATCTACGAGATGGGCTTCATGAAGGCCAAGGAGATGTTTGCTGAGCGCTTTGCCAACATCTCTTTGGATGACTTCGTTATACCTGCAGTCATGTCTCCATTCGGGGAGACTCCCATGCCTTCGAAGGGAGGGGATGCAACAACTTCTCATCCTCCAAAGGATGGTCCTTCAGGCTTTGCCCCTAAGCCTTAGATCTTGTCTCCATCTATAGGCACTTTGTTTTATTTTAGACTGAGTATTTTGATGCCCTTTTAAGGGCTTTGTATGAACTCTATCTTTTGTTTTATTGATGGTAATTTGTTCACTATGTGTTTTGTATGGTTTATTCTACCATTCACATAGTATTTCTTGCTTTTACTTTGACTCAAACTCTTTATTCGTCACCTAAAGAGTTGGCAAAGAAGTCGATCACCCTCGCTGGGCCTAGAATTCAAAGAAGTAAAAATTGGATGGAGTAACAATGCACCCATTAACTTTTGCTACTCCACGGATTTAGAACTTAGCTAAACCATTGACCTTTTACTTGGGTAAACGACCTTATCCCCCTTGTGTTTTTACACAGAGGCAAAAGTTTGACTCTCTGCTGGGGTAGAGTGTTCGACCATCATTCTGCTCGGGAATGTTTTGGCTAGGTTTATCGCTCTGCTCGGGCAGAATGTTTTGGTTAGGTTTATCCAACATTACAACAATGCTCAGAAAAGTAACTTTATTGCTCAGGCAAAAATAAAGTTTACACTGGATTATTTAACAACCCATTTATTCAAAAAATCTGCTAAAGACTATTCTAGAAAAATATATAGGGGTTTTGACAAGGTTTGAGCCCCTTATCCCCCCCAAAAAGAAATGTCTTGCGCCGTATCAAGATATTACTGGTAATATTTTTTGTAAGTTCTCAGCATTCCAAGTACGAGGGATTGGATCTCCAGAAAGTGTTCCTACTGCATAGGCACCCGACTTGAGTACCTTTATAACATGATAAGGTCCTTCCCAATTCGGAGATAACTTTCCCATCGCTGCCTTAGGATCAGATACTTCTAACTTGTGAAGAACCAAGCCTCCCACTTGAAAATGCCTGGATTGAACCCTTTGGTTGTAATAACACCCGACCCATTGTTTTATGACAACGGATCGTTCATGGGCTTGAGTTCGAACCTCTTCTACCAGATCAAGATTTCCTCAGAGTCCAATTTCATTGTCTTCTTCATTGAAGTATAAAGCTCGTATTGTTAGAACTCCTATCTCAACAGGTAATATTACTTTTGTCCCATAGCAGAGTAGAAAAGGTGTTTCTCTTGTGACCAAATGTGGTGTCGTTCGATAAGCCCACAACACTTTGGAAGTTTGTTAACCCATCCCCCTTGGTCTCATCCAATTTCTTCTTTAGTCCTTGTAAGATACTTCGATTCATGTTCTCGATTTGACCATTAGATTGTGGATGAGCGACAGAAGTGAAGCGTAAATCGATCAAAAGATTTGTGCAGAAGGTTTGAAAGTTACTGTTGTCGAACTGTTTCCCATTGTCAACAACGAGCGCCTTGGGTATTCCAAAATGGCAGACAACATTCTTCTAAAAGAAATCTTCACATTTGGCTGAAGTAATGGTTGCTAGAGCTTCTTCCTTGATCCTTTTTGTAAATTAGTCTACCACCACGATCACTAACTTTCGTTGACCAGATGCCAATGAAAACAGGCCTAGCAGATCCATTCCCCATATGGCAAAAGGAATTGAAGAAACAACTGATGTATGTACTATTGGGCAAATTTCTAACACTTGTCGCATCTTTGTGTGAATATGATGGCATCCGTCTGTGTCGCGGGCCAATAGTATCCTTGCCTTAAGATTTTTTGTGCCGATGTCCTTCCTCCAAGATGTTGACCACATATCCTTCCATGTACTTCTTCTAATGCGTATAAGGATTCTGATGGGCGTAAACATCATCTGAGATAAGGAAGACTGAAGGATTTCTTGTACAACACTCCTTCTACTGATGCATACCTAGTAGCTTTGACATGAAGATTTCGTGCCTCATGTCTTCCACTGGGTAACTCACCCATAGATAGATACTTGAGAATCGGGTCCATCCAACATGGTTCTTGGTTTACCACCCCAATCTCAGCTTGACAACTGATACTACATTCCTTGAGGAATTCAAGGTAGACAGAGTGTCGGACCTTTGTGACTTCGGCGGATGCAAGTCTTGACAATGTATCTGCTTGAGTATTCTGATCTCGGGAAAGTTAACGAATGGTGAAGTCCCTAAACTTTGACGCCATAGTTTTAACTAGCTAGAGATATTGAGCCATTCTCTCATCCCTGGCCTCGTAATCTCCTAACACATGGTTGACCACCAACTGAGAATCAATATGTACTGATAATGAATCCACCTTCAAAGCGTGTGCTAGTCTTATTCCCGCCGGAAGGGCCTCATATTCTACTTCATTGTTTGAGGCCTGGAACCTAAAGCGGAGTGCATACTCAATGACAAAACCTTCTAGATTGATGAGGATGATTCACGTGCCACTACTACCAACGACTGAGGAGCCATCCACATAAAGATTCCAAGGATCTTGGACTTCAGAAATTACCAAACGAGGGCAGTCTTCAGGTAAAGTACATTCGATAATAAAATCCGCTAAGGTTTGAGTCTTGATTATGGTGCGTAATTTGTACTGGATATCAAACTCCCCCAATTCTATCGACCAATTCACTAGTCTTCCTGATGCTTCTGGGTTCAGCAAGACTTTTCTCAGTGGTTGATCTGTTCAAACCACTATCGTATGAGATTGAAAATATGGTCGTAGACGCCTAGCTGATGTGCTGAGGGCTAGTGTTATCTTGTCAACTTTGGATATCTCGTCTCTACATCTTGTAAAACTTATTGACAAAATAGATTGGCCTTTGGAGTCCGTTCTACTCTCTAACCAAAACGGCGCTGACTGCAGCTTTAGTAATCGAGAGATATAAAAATATGTCTTCTCCTGTAAGTGGCTTGGAAAGTAGTGGAGGAGAACTCAAGTATGTCTTAAGTTCTTCGAATGACTTCTGACAATCTTTTGTCCAAGCAAAATCTTTTGATTTTCTGATGGCTTTGAAGAATGATAAACATCGTTCAGCTGAACGAGCCATGTCAACTCTTGCACTTGTTTAATTATTTTCGGGGATGTCATGGGTTGGATGGCCTTTATCTTCTTTGGATTTGCCTTGATTCCTCGTTGAAAGACCAAGAAGCCCAAAAACTTTCCCGATACAACTCCAAAGGCGCACTTGAGTGGATTCAACTTCATCTTATACTTCCTGAGTATATCGATGGTTTCCTATAAGTCTTTGACATGAAATTCGGTCTTAATACTTTTGACAAGCATATCATCAATGTACACTTCCATGTTCTTCACAATTAAGTCTCAAAAAATCATGTTCACCAGGCATTGATAAGCTAACCTGGCATCCTTGAGTCCGAAGGGCGTTTCCTTATAATAGTATAGCCCTCTCTCAGTGATGAACAAAGTTTTGGAGACATCATCCCCATGCATCATGATCTGGTTATAACCAGAGTATGCATCCAAAAGCCAAGTAGTTCGTGGCCCAAAGTAACATAAATGAGAAGATCAATCCTTGGGAGGGGATAGCTATCCTTTACGCATGCCTTGTTGAGATCTGTATAATCAATGCATATTCGCCATTTGCCATCTAGTTTTGGAACCATGACAGCGTTGGCGATCCAATCGGGATAGTAGATCTCTTCAATGAAGTTGGCGGTTAAGAGTTTATCCACCTTTTCTTCAATCTTTTCTGATCTCTCTGACACAGGTTTTCTTCTTCTACTTGACAGGTTTCTTGGATGGATCAACATTCAGCCTTTGTGTGATGACCTCAGGATCGATCCCAGGCATGTCCGCTGATGTCCATGCGAAGATGTCTACATAGGTTCGTAACAGGTTCATAAGCTCGAGCTTAGTGTCTTCCTTAAGATTTGAACCTATTCGAACTTTCCTGTCTTTCTCTCCGGGATATAGTTCAATGTTTAGGAGATCTTCTTCTAGTTTGCCCTTTTGCATCTTTGTATCTTCCCCGAGATCTTCAATAATGAGTACTTGTTTGTTCTTTGATCGGCAAAAAGTCACATAGCACTGGCGAGCCACGGTCTGGTCTTCTTTGACTTCTTTAATCCCCTGCTCCGTTGGGAATTTCATCTTGAGGTGGTAGGTCAATACTACAGCTTATAACTGATTAAGTGCTGGTCATCCAAGTATAGCATTGTATACAGAGGGGACTTTCACCACTACAAAATCAAGCATCAGGTTTGCTTGCATCGGGGGTGTACCTATCACAACTAAGAATGTGATGATACCTTCGACTGTGATCGGATGATTAGTGAATTCATATAAGGGTGTATCCATCTTCCATAAACGGTCTGTAGGGATGTTCATCTTCTTGAATGCATCATAAAACAAGACTTCGGCAGAACTCCCATTATCAACCAGAACACGTTTTACATCAAAATTTCTGGCTTTGATGGTTACGACTAACGGATCATCGTGAGGAGTCTTCACATCTCTTAGGTCATCATCAAAAAAAGAGATAGTGGGTAGGGGCACAATCTTCTATTTCTTGCTTGGGGGTTGGCTCGTTACTCACACTTCTTTAGCATATAACGTTTGTGCTTGTCCTGATGATCCTCCTGCAATTAATCCCCTAGAGATAGTGTTGACTGTGCCCTCATTTACCTCCCGTTCTTCTCTTCCTTCAACTGCCGGGGGTGTCTCTTGTTGTCTTTCCTTGCGCGCCACAAACTTTCTCAATTGGCCACGCTTAATGAGAGTTTTGATTGCTCTTTTGAATGATCCACAATTATCAGTTGTGTGTCCATGATCTTTCTGAAAGTGGCACCACAAGTCCTTATTCTTTTTGTTCGACCGAGATTTCATCTTCTCCGGCCACTTGAGAGCTTTATTGCCTTTGATATATGTAATATTTATGATGGTCTGGCATTGAGAGGCGTCAAATTCTCTAGGTCTTTGGGACGTCGTTCGTCATGCTTAGGGCACTTCGCTTTTTTTTTTGGGAGTCAACTCTTGTGACCATTTCTTTTGTTCTTCTTTGCCTTCTTCACATTGTCCTCTGTGGGTCTCCAGGTATTCAACAACTTGATTGTATTTGTTAGCCTTCTCAAGAAGGGCTTTCATATTGCCTGGACGACTCTTGTTGATGGAGAATACGAACTTAGAGGTGGGTTGGAGTCCTCGAATAAATGCTATATACTTCACAAATTCGTCCAAATTATCAACTCCAAAGTGGATGCATTGAACCGTCCAAGATAACAAGCTAAGGACTCGTTCTTTTCTTGCACAATGTTAAGCAGGCTCGCCGAGTTCTTTCTTTGGGAGCGACTGCTTACAAAGTGTTTCTGAAAGAGGTCTGACAGTTGGGCAAAGGAGTGTATGGACCTCAATTTTAGAGATTCAAACCATGCATGTGCAACCTTTTGTAAAGTGGTAGGGAAGGCTCTGCACATGACATCGTCTGATACTTAGAGGAGCAACATGTTTGTTTCGAATTGATAAACATGTTCTCCAGGATATCCAGTTCCGCCATAAAGGTCGCATTGAGACATTCAGAAGTTAGGGGTAATTTGGCCTTCTCGATTGCCTCATATAACGGATATCCAGATTCTTCCTTCAGGGGAGATCATTCCAGAGAACGATACTTGGGGACAACCTTCCAATAGTCTCGTTCATGCGAATGGTACTCATGAGTCCTTCTGCAGATTGATCTTTGAGGGGTGTCAGATCTGGCGACCTTATCAAGAGAGGAATTGATACCGCCTTTGATTGATGGATCGCGTCGATAGCACGATCCACTCCTGGTTGTGTGTTTTCCACTCTTCTCTTTGGGATCATATGTTGGATCGACCTTTGACTTGTACTTGTGGCCGTAGATTGATCTAGAGGTGAGTCAGAGACGAAGGTCATTGGGATCCAGATAAGAATGACGGGTGAACGATGGAGCCAGTACCCTGTCGAGCTTTCGTTGAAGAGTATTCATGACATCTTTTAGTTTCTGGATTTCTTTTATAAGGTCGACATGGGGTGTTTTGAGTAGCTGACAGTTTAGACGAGGACGAAGGTCACCGTTCTTTAGAGTGGATGTTAGAGATCGGTTTTGCCGAGTTCTGTTATCTGATTCAAGAGAAGTAGACGTTACATTAATATGAACATCTTTTATAGAACCGGCACAGTAATGTGAAGGTGTCAAACGTTGATCATATGAACGATTAAGTCGACAAGAGCTACTGGTTTGGATGTGACAATTTTGAGAATGACTATGTGAAGAGTCGTTAGAAGAATGATTGGTCATGTTCCTTGTTAGGGTCCTACAGATGGTGCCAATCTGTTGCAGCTAAAAACTGGATTGGGAACCACACCAGAAAATAGGCCTACAAAAGAAAACACGGAGTGACCACCGGGTGGGGTTCGGGCGGGGAACACTCCAATGTTTAAGTCATAGATGGCTAACAATGTAAGCTCTGAGAAGCAATAAAAACACAATGTGTATATGTATGTGAAGTTGTTCATACCTGAGAGGTTGGACCCCTTTATATAGTTGTAAAAGGAAGAGCCCTAGTAGGACTAGGCTGTGAACAAATCCAATCAAGATTTGTATTAGGATCTCAGAGGATCATGTGCTTATCTCTGATGATAGAAATAGAACCCCTTTAGGCCTGCAAAAAAGAACACGAAGTGACCGCCGGGTGGTATTTCGGCAGGCAACGCTCCGATGCTTAAGTTAGAGATGGCATACATTGTAAAACTCTGAGAAGCAATAAGAACACAATGTGTATATGTGTGTGAAGTTGTTCATACCTGAGGGGTTGGACCCCTTTATTTAGTTGTAAGAGGAAGAGCCCTAGTAAGACTAGGCTGTAAACAAATCCAATCAAGATTTGTTTTAGGATCTCAGAGGATCATGTGTCTATCTCGGATGATAGAAACATAACCATTTTTAGGATTTTGTTTGATGATTGATTTGGTAAGTGGATTTGGTGGAAGGCCACATGTCATAACTGCCACATGTTATGACTGTCATGTGTAATTCACTGATTAGAGGCGTATCTTTAGCTATATTATTTAGCAATGGACATTTAGTAACTGACAACAATCCGTCGCTAAACGTGACTTTTAGCGACGGATTCATCGATCGATGAAGATCCTTTGGTAAAAGTTTTTTTTACCAACGGGCAACTCCGATCGATGAAGATCCTTTGGTAAAAGTTTTTTTTACCAACGGGCAACTCCATTATAAGCCTTTGTCGATGGATCAAAACTGTCGGGATTTTTGCGATGGATTTTTGTCGCTAAAAAGTGTTAAACTATTTCATTTTTTGGGCCAAAAATTTTAAATATTTTTTAAAAAAATTTAGTGCCGCAATGTGTCCGTCGCTAAATAATTCGTCACTAAATCTGGGAAAGGTGGGTATTTAGCGTCGGACTTTTCTGTCACTAAAAGTCAAAGAAGATTTTAGCGATGGGCGGAAGGTATTATCGACAGAAGTTCCGTCGTTAAATGTCCATTAGTCTTTCCAAGGGATTTTAGTGACGAAAATTCTGTCGCTAAAAGTCCGTGGCTAATAAGCTTAGTGACGATATATTCTATCGCTAAATACTTATCAAAATTTATTAATTTTGAAAAAAATTAAACTAAAATACGGAAATTATCTTTAACAACGAAAATTCCATCGCTAGTGAATTTATTATCCTCTCACTCAAAGTTGATTTTTTGCAACGGATTTCCAAATTTTGTCGCTGATCTTTTAGTGACGGATTTCATGACAGTAGACTTTTAGCGACGGGGTGTCCAGCGCGAAAAGTCTTTTGCGACGGAAAACAGACTTTTAGCGACAGAATTGTCCGTTGCTAAAAGTCCTTTTCCTTGTTGTGACGGAGAGAACTTTTGCATGTAACTAACTAGATAAGGAAATTGAGATAAGTGGATGATTACAATATTTAAACTATTCTATCTTGTGATGAGTTTGAATTTGATTTTGTACACATGTGGTTGACTAAGTGTTGTGCGGATGACATATTCTAATACACAAAGAACAACCCCCCTCCCCCTCCCCCCCTGCTCGCGCGCGCGCGTAGGAAGCTCAGCGTATCAAGGATGTTGAGCTTGAACCAAAATAGTCGAAACCAAGACAATGGAAATGGCTTTGTAAAGATATCGGTGGGTTGTTCCTTGGTGGAAATGTATTGAGCATGAAGAGCTTTGCGAGCCACATGTTATGGAACAAAGTGGTAGTCAATTTTAACATGCTTAGTACACGCATGAAAAACTCGATTAAGGGAGAGATACATCGAGCCAATGTTGTCACTCCAAAGTTTGGGCAGAAGGGACTGTGCAAGATGCAGCAGGCTGAAGAGATTTAAGCCATTCAAGTTCAGAGGCAACTGTTGCGATGGATTTGTATTCGACTTCCGTACTTGAGCAAGCAATCGTAGGTTGTTATATGCTTGCATGAACTCCAAGAGATGATATTGGAGCCAAGCTAAACAAAAAAACCACTGGTGGACCCACGATCATCCGGACATCTTGCCCAATCGGCTTCGGAGTACGCATATAAAGAGAGATTTGAGGATTTGAAAATGCATAAGCCAAAATGAAGATTGCCTTTAAGGTAGCGTAAGATCAATACGCTTGACAGCGAACCAGTGCTCGAATATGGGTGACTACATAAATTGAGCAACCTTCTTGATCGATAATCAAATGTCAGGTTTGGTAAATGAAAGGTACCGAAGTGCACTAATGATACTACGATATTCAGTGGGCGAGAGATGGGGATCACCACGATGTCGCGATAGTTGAGTTGATGTGGCCATGTGAGTATGGATTGGCTTTGCCGTATTTAGGTGGGTGCACTTGAGGAGATCAGGAGTAGGTTAGTGTATGTGATGTGGATGGTGAGATGGATAAATGAGGTGACATGGATTGTGGGGGAGTCAGAAGATGGGTTTGGTGTGGGGGAGGGGAAGGGAGGGGTTAATATGGGGTGATGTGGATGAAATGAGTTTTATTTAAAAATTAGAGGATTTGATATGAGGTGAAGGATGGGAATATGATGATGATTAAGTTTTTGAATGAGAGTATTTTTGGGAGCTGGGCCGTTGTGTGAAGGATGTGGCCATTGTATGGGAGAAGATTGAGTGGTTGAGATAGGAGAGTTTGAATTAAAAGAAGAGGAGATGTGGGTGGTGGGATAAAATGGGAGTTAGAGTTAAATGAGGAGTGATAACTTAAGTGGTGGGGTCGGTTAAGGCAAGATAAGGAATTTTTTAAATGGGTATTAGTGTGAGGAATATTTGATGGTGTGGGTAACAAGGCAGCTAGTGTGGGTATGGGAGGAGTAATTTTTGAGGGAAAAATATTTCGGTCGAAGAAGACATGATGGGGAATGTAGGGTCGGCCAGTGAGAGAGTCAAGACACTGATGGAGGGCACTGTAACCCAAAAATATACATAGTTTGGAACGGAAATAAAGTTTATGCTTGACATAAGCTCACAAATGCGAATAAGAAGACAACCAAAAACTTTGAGAGGGATAGTGTCACGACCCAAACCCATGGGCGAGCCCATGAGTTAGATCTGTGACCAGCCACTAGAGATGTCAAAAGGGCCGGGCAACCCACGAGCTGGCCAGGCCCGTTTTTGACCCGGGCTGGCCCGGCCCTAACCCTTAGGGCTTGGACCAGGGCCAGGTCGAATTATTTAAGAAACAAGCTTGGGCCCCGCCCTTCTCGGCCCTATTTTGGCCCGAAAACTGGTCCCCTTTTGGCCCTTTTTGGCCCTACACACGGTCCTCTTTTAGCCCATTTTGGCCCTACACACAGGCCTTCTTTTGGCCCAGTATTATATTATACACACATTATTATATATAAGTGTGCGTGTCCAACGATGATCGAACGAGCAATGAATCTGAACATGAATTATGATGATCGTTCTTCCTTGGTGCAATAATCAAAGATATGCTTGACGTAAAACAAGAATTAGATTACAATTAAATCGTGAGAAATCATGAGCCTCCTTGAAGAGACCTTGGCGGTCTTGGATGGGCCGAACTTATTTGTCAATAAATACCAAACCGACTAATTCCACCCTCTGACATATAAATTAGTATCGGCACCGTGCGTAAAAAATAACTGTTAAAATACATATAAAAAGCTAGTATTTATATTATTAAATAATAATAACAAAATAGATAGTAAAATAATAATATTATTTTCACATTTTTATGAGTTTTCAATTGCTTTAAAAAATAATTGTTATTCTTTCAGCAACGAAAGAAGAAGTAAAATATTAAATAGTAGAAATAGTCTCTCTCAAATAGTAACAATTGTTAAGATTTTATTAATAAAGCTAACCAAGAAGAGTATAAAAATGTATAACATATAATAAAAAATAAAATGAGAGACAAATAAATATGTATATACATACATATATATATATATATATATGTATGTATACGACTTATAATGAAATAAAAGGATAAAGATTAGGTTCGTTATATTGTGAATATTGGACATGCCTAGAGTATATGAAAGAAGAAATTTTAAAATGAGAGATGTAAATGAGAGAGAGAGAGAGAGAGAGAGAGAGAGCAATTTGCTTAAATAATAATAAGAATCCTAGTCATAGTACTACATTACAATTTGCTTAAATAATAACAAGAAATCACCGTAATTCAAGCCTTTACTTTGAATAACAAGAAAGTGCAAAAAAAAATTAGGGCCCGGCCCAAGATATTGGGCCTAGAGCTAGGGCTTAGACAGGGCCCAGATTTACCCTTCATCTGGCCCGGCCCGATTTACAGCTCCACTGGCCTGGCCCCGGGCCGATTTCACTGTAGGCCTGATGGGCCTGGGCTGGGCAAGGCCAAGCTCGGCCCATTGACATCTCTACCAGCCGCAGGCCCATTCAAACCTTCACCCAGGACTCTGCAAGGCCTTACTACAACCTGTACTTAGAATTCATTCTAACTTGCTAAATTCTATAACAATATATTGGCTATCAAGAGCCTCACTTAGAAATTTTCATAACTTTTATAAATAACTTCAACTACACAATCAACTCTGTGGAGATCAATGCTCCAACCAATTCTCTAAAATATAAAATTTTTACTACACTGTCATCTAAAGATTAATGATTGCTCTACAAAGGCTTATGTCCCTAACGACCATCTTCCGCGAGTCCGATCTTGTTTTCCTCATGGATGTCGGTTTCATTTAAGTGATCACCTGAAAACATTTATAAAAGAGTGAGCTAAGGGCCCAGTAAGTACACATACAAAATCCCTAAAATAACTTTTGTATTCATAAAAGCATGCCATGGTTTCTTCGTTTTAAAAACTGGTAACAAATTTACAGAAAATACTATACACATATATACTTTATAAAAGTAAATCATGCTTCAGAAAAACTCTTTCAAAACGAACACATAGCAACACTAACTAAACTTCGAATGCCATCCTATCTCTTTTCATGGTTTGTTGTGGTCAGCGTATGGTCCCACTGACTAGGACCCAAAATCCCTCCTCCACCCGGGATAAATAATATTGTGGACGTAAGGGCGAACCACGATGCAACAGTACTGTGCGCCAAGGTATGGTTCCATTGACCAGGACCCAGAATCCACTTTCTCCCATGGATATGGGGCACAACAACCAATATTAATCTCACGATAACACGATTAATACAAAGTTCTCAAAAACCAAGATAACACTTTCCATGGCAATTATAACTCATTTTCTCATCAATCAGTTGCACAAAAAAGTAAGAGTATCACAATTACTTAAAACATTCATTTGGTAAAATGACGTATACATACACGTATATTATAAAATAGGGTGTACGGAGGAACATGGCAGGAGTACTTACTTGGATAGCTAAGCGGTTCTGATTCTTGTTCCCAAGCTTGCCCTAGCTCTTGTCTGTCGGAATCTAAACAATAAACCATACCGATTTTATTTATTGTTACTTAATCATGCGTAACTGCTAAATTTCCTCTAAGTGCATGAAATTACCAAAAATGCTCCCGGACTTGTGCCAAGTTACCCAAAATACCCCTAGTGCCTAACATACCACTACACCCCCAAAAATAACTCAAATCAGTCTTTTAAACAGGTAGGTGGGTTTTCCAGATAAAAAGGACCTTTCTGGGAATTTTTCATTCGGAACCCCAATCCGCTCCTTAAATTGAGCGCTATGGATCGTACTTCAAAAGTATATAAAATGGTGCCATAATGCGACAATATTTTAGACACTCCAGCATCTCAAGATCAGATCACTGTAAAATTTTTTGCTAAAAATAATTTTGTTTACTATGCCAATTAATTCAAAAATTGATTTTCAAAATTAAATCACTTGAGGCCTTTCACATGCCCAAAAAAACCTCAGAAAATTATACATTGAAGGTTTCACAAAAATAATGGGATTTTTAGTTTCCCATTTTACCTAAATATGCTCAGAAATGGCATAAAAAGTTTTGGTAATGAATTGATAAGTAATTTTGGAAACAACAATCTTCAGCAAATCCTAGTTTTGTATATTGACCATTTTGAGGTAGAAACATGATGAATCTTAGCAAACTCAAAACCAAAAAGTTCAATTATATTTTTTAAGGTTTTCAGAAATATAAGGGTAATAAAAATTCAATGAGTAATGACTTCTCTACAGTAAATCGAAGTGGCTGATCAAAACAGCACATCTTTGTACAGACCAGTTTTGTTCAAATGTTATTTTGGAGTTAAAAAAATACAAATCTCAGAAATCTCAAAACTATAAAGTTTAAGAGGACTTTCTGAGGTTTTTAGAAATATAAATTTCACAAAAATCCATGAGCAATTAAGTTTATATGACAAATCAAAATAGCTGCCTGAAACAGAAAATTCTAGACTTCTACAGTTAATTGAATTTAAAGTCATTTTTCGATATCAAAACGTAAGATTCTGAAAAAACATAAAACTGAAAAGTTAAAGGGGACAAAATAAGGTTTTTAGAAAGTCAAAAAGTACATCAATCGGATTAATAATGAAAGAGACATCAACAAAAACCTAACCCACTCTTATGTTGATCTACATCAGCCTCCTTCTCAAACACACCCATATCTCACCCTTTGAAACACACACACAAACCCTAACACTTACGCATTAAGATTCTCTAAAACACACCCAAGATTACAATTTAAAACACCCAAACAAATAGCTAAAATTAAAAATAAGAAACTAGGAATTTACCTTAAAAATTCTTACCCTAGGTGTTTCCTTCTCTCTCCCTTTCTCTCTCTAGTTTCATGTGAAAGAGGCTGACCAATATTTTTTTTGTGACAGCTGGGAATTAAGCTAGTCTTTATATATTAACCCTAAAAAGGAGAATTTGCTTAAAAACCCCTTGAATTTTAAATAGTTTTCTTTTTCAAGTTTACCCATAAATTTTAATATTATTAGAAGACCAAACTAATCGGATTAATAGTCGAAATTATGCATTCTGATAAACTAAAAAGAAAACACAAAGTTGGGTGTTACATTCTCCCCACCTTAAAAAAATTCTGTCCTCGGAATCGAATACTCTTGAATCATCAAAAAAATAACTCCTTGCCTTCCAACACGAGTCATCACTTGCTCCCACTATGAACGAAATTTCAATCTTGAAGTGTGTATGACTTATCTAGCACACGAGACATAGTGAATTAAATTACTCTACTCAAATTCAATGCATATGAATCAACCGAAATTAATCTCCAATCCATCACGCTTCCGTTATGCTACTTTGATAACACACCAAACTATGTCCTTACACAATCCTCCCAATAGTAACGTGTTTAACTTTAAGCCTAAGCAATTTTCAGTCACATATGACATGTTCTACGAGATCCAAACTTTAGTTTTAACTTCCATTGTCATCACCACCCTAACACTAAACTATCGTATAGGTGATTGAAGTCTACATCTATACAAAGACACAAATAGTGTCATCTCAATATTCTCTAAATGACATTTCGCTGACAGTTCAGGCTAACTAGTAACTAAAATTGCTAACTCGCTATCTGCCCATTGCATCACTCATGCTATTAGCCTTTAAAATGTGATAATAATTAATCAAATTGCTAACATCCAATTCTATGATTCTATTCTCAAAATCATCTTAGTACTTTAAAAACATAGTTCCTGAAGACGGCACCAAACTCTATCTTGCTATCCATATTCAGTCAACTACCAAGACCACAAGCTCAATATCTAAGGCCCAATTAAAGTGTGATGACACAATTTCTATCAAGTTTACTCAACAAAACCATGAGATCATCTAACTATAAATATTGTTTCCATCTAGTCTTATTTTTCTGACACCAAAATTAATACCACCGGGTAGCATTTGAAGCATACTACACTGACTTAGCCAACATGGATAACTAATTTCTGTAAGTACTTACACATCACACCCAAGACCACCATGCTCTCGCTGTGCATTCTGTTGCCTCGAAGTAAACCGGTTCCAACCTATTACCAAAATCCATCATAGGACAAGTATTACCTATAAATGACTCAAAATCTAAATACATGCACATACCGTGCATCCGCCGAAGTTTAAGTCTCTAAATTACCACATCACTTATCTCAATCACCACCTTTACAGCCTATAGCTACTAGTTGTTAGAGCTACTAATCATAGGATCATACTCTTATCTTTAACCATCCTCTTTCTTGAAGCAATCTATCTCGGCACGATTGGAAGACAATCATTCCATACCCAAAATTACAATGGAGTGTTTCATAGCCAAAAATTTAAGCCAACTATCAAATCTCTATCATCAATATTAATTGATTGGACTAGAAGTATAAACCATAGGGCCACCACAGGATTTCCCTTAGGGGTATCTACTTAAAGTTTCTAGATCTAACACTTAGATACTCACAAAAAGGATATTGAACAAGTGGCACAAGGATCTAGTAATGCGAATACCTTCTTTCAAATTCGCCATTAAGAAAAGCTTGTCACCATGTTGCCTGGATCTTGAAATCACAACCTTTTCCGTTTATAACTACTATTTGATAGAGGTAGTCATAGACACCAAAAAAGATCATAGCTATAACCCTCAATCATCCTCTTCGATTAACACTTAAAATCTTTAAATTCTAAAGGTTAGTAGCATACTTTCTACAATTATGTATCTCGCCCAATCCACAATCTTATGCTAATACATCAGATAATTAATTAGTCAAAACCTAATCCACCTTTTCAAAGTTTAATCTTAATCACATATGATCTTCGGCTTAGTAGTCTATAGAATCGCAAAATTTTGTTTTCATAAATGTAACCTTCCACCAAAAGTACTATTGATTAACAAAACCTAAAAAAAGAGTATCAACCTTAGACTTTGCTCCCAAAACCTCAAGACACAATGATACTTCCAAAAACATGAATCTCTAAGCACATATTGTTGCTTCACCAGCATCAAATATATCACTCAGAAATATTTAAGCCTATGCTTAGTTTTTCAACTAGGTTCGAGTCTATAGACTCGTAATACCTAAGCTCTGATATCATTTCTGTCACGACCCAAACCCATGGGCGAGCCCTTGAGTTAGATCCGTGACCTGCCGTAGACCTATTCAAACCTCCACCCAGGACTCTGCCAGGCCTTACTACAACATGTACTCAGAATTCATTCTAACTTGCTAAATTCTATAACAATAAATTGGTAATCAAGAGCCTCACTTAGGAATTTTCACAACTTTCATAAATAACTTCAACTACACAATTAACTCTATGGAGATCGAATTAAGATTTGTGAAATTTAGTGGGCAAGACATATGTAGAAAATTATAGTTAAACTAAATTGCATATTGTTTTGTAATCATTTAATTTTGTTTTTATACTCCAAATTATTAATAACATTAATGTTAAAATGTGTAGGATAAAGTATTCAAAAAGTAAAACATGCAATATTTAACTCAAGTTTATTCCACATCAAACAGTAATTTTAATTTTTACCAATATTTTTTTTCAGTCGCTTACTTACTAACCATTGCATGAACTTTTTACCAATATTTGATGTAAAAGACTATAGACATCTTCATTTTTCTCACTTGATGGTTCACATCATTGATCAAGATTCTCATCTTATCGACATTTCTGATATAGCTGATAATTATTATTCAACTTGATAACAATTATTGTTCCTCTGCATTGAAAATCATAAAAGAAGGGAAAAAAAGGCACAAATTATTTATATGATAAATTTTTATGTAAATTTAAATAACCTACTGATAACGTGCCATAAAAACATATTTGAAACGGAAATGGAAGTACGTGGAGCTATTTCACTTACTTTCAAATGAACACGTTTTTAAATATAATATTAACTTTAAAAAGAGATAATATAACATTATTTAGTGGCAATATCTGTGTTTAATTAATTTTTTAGGGTCATGTTTGGCGATTTTTTGACCATCTGTTTTGATGTATTTTGAAGATTTTCAAAGACTATCAATTTAAAAATATACGTACATTGTAGTGCTAATGATTATTTTCATTTATCATAAGAATGTTAGAGATCTACAAAAGCTTTGCACTTGATTGAGGTTAATCGGTTATAAAGTGATGACTATTCTTACCCCATGTAACATTATGAAATATAGTGAGGTTAAGCAATTTAAAAGAAAAGAAATCTTTCATTTTTTTAAAGTATTTATCTTAAAATTTCACATATGATTTTTGTTATTTACCTTGGTGATATTTTATGTTGTTGTTTTAAAGTGCTATTGAAATGTTAATAGTCAAAATTTAAGGCCTAATAAGTATATTCTATAGTTAATTATTATTTTGATTTATCATGAAAGTGTCTGTTCTATAAAAACTTTGCAAAAGTTTGAGATAAACAATTATAGAATAATAATTATTCTTATCCTCAAATAGACCGTAAATTGTCAATTGTGTTCATATTATATACTAAGGTGATGATAGTTTTGGACTTATGGGCTATAACATTTATTTTTCAATTTAATTTTGTTTCGCAAATAATAGAAAAACTTTTTTTTGTATTTAAAGTTTATTCAGACTCTAATAACAAAATTAAATCCTAGTAACTTAATCAGTTGATGAGGTGAACCTTTAGAATTTGAGGTTATTTAATTAAAAATTAATTTGTGCAGTAAGCAGATATTTTTAATATCTTAGAGTACGTTCAAAATTTTAGTCACTTAGTCATATTAGGTTTCCTTTTTTTTTTTTTGACATCTACGAGAGAATATGATTCATGTAAGTGTTTAAGGTTATATAATTAAAACTAATCTTTTATCTATCCTATTATTTTGATGGTTTAAAAATACTTTTAAGTACTAAATCATATTCGTTTTGTGTGTTGCTTCCATAAAAGGAAAGAAACAAATTTACACTTCAAAGCATTAATGGTTAATGTTTCTTGTAGTCGCCATTGTCAAATTTTATTTTGGTATATTTAAGTATTTTTGAGGTGTTACTAGTTAATATGTATATTAATTGATAAAACTTGGGAAAATTATACCCATAAATTTTTTAATAAAAACCATTGTAAAAACTTAATAAGTAGGAATGAAAATGGAAAATAACCCATAAGAATCATGATGATGTGATGCTTAAGTAAAATGGTAATTAAGAAAGAAAAGAACATTGACAAATCTTATGTGTCGCTTGCACAATCTAAAACGCTTCATCTTATACAAAATTTTCACAAATGAATGTGGTTAAAAGATGAATCTCTGCATATCATGAGAGTCTCGTAACCTTGTACATTTACGAATAAGCTTTACCATTATTGTAATTTTAATTAATAACAACTAAATAGTCATTTGTTGGTCGTATGGTCTTAGGGATGGTAATGGAGCGGGTCGGATGCGGATCATGTAAACTCCATACCCGCCCCGCTAGTCTTGAAACCATACCCCGCCCTGCCCCCGGGTCGAATGAAAGGAATACCATACCCGATCCTAAACTAGTTTTAAAAAACCCGACCCACCCAGACCCGCCCCGGCGAATCCAACAGTGTCACCAATTTTCACCGATCAACACAGAATAATGGCAAATCCTGAACTAGTATACGAAATTCATCTCCATCTTAGGGATTGAAAATAATGGTCTTCACTTATTTTTACATCTCCCTGGCCTTATTACAGGCATTTTATTTTCTCGGCACCAATGAAGTCAATGTTCAGATGATATCTCAGGGTGCATCCAAGGTACACAAGCAACCATTTGCTATATCTTAATAACACAAAAGCATGGATTACTACAATTTAAACCCCAAGCATATACAACTCTTGACAGAAGAGATTCCTTTACCGAAACCATTATGGAAGATAAAATCTACAAAAAGGGACTGATTGCACAAAATTACCCATAACCCAAAAAAAAGGAAAGGAAATAGCTAATTTCGAACCCAGATCCAGTGCCTCTCATCGCGAATCCAGATCCAATGCATCTCATTGCGAATCACGACTAATCACGAATCACAGTGGAACGGTGGACGTGGTTTGTGGCCATGGGGGCGGGGACGGTGAGAACATTGTTTGGTGTTTAGTGGTTTATAGCTGTGGGGACGACAGTGAGGACGGTGTTTGGTGGTGATAGTGGAGGTGACGGTGTGGGGAAGAGAAGAGGGGCCGCGGCTGAAGGGAGTGGGGGAGAGGAGATGGGTAGCAGCTGAAGAAATTCTGAGAAAAGAGAGGGAAGAAGAGAAAAAAGGAAAGTGTGTAGGGTTTCTGCTATATGAGCATATATATACTCCTAGATGGACGGCTGTGATTACACATAATTTAGGGTTAGTATTATATTAAACCGGGGCGGGTACGGGTCGGATGCCGGGGCAGATCAGAGAGGATATCGAATCCTACCCGTACCCGCTGTGAGTTTTTAATTTCAATACCATATCCGCTCCATGACCCGGTCAAAGTACGAAAAACCCGCTCTTAATAGGGCGGGACGAGGCGGATATCCGCCGGATCGGATTTAAATTGCCATCCTTATATGGTCTCACCCAAAAATAATAACGCCAATTTTTTTATTATACTAAAAGGATTCTAAAGATGAATCAACAGTACATCACTAAAATAAAATAAAATAAAATAAAGCTGAATCAATTGTTACATCATTTTTATAGTTTCAATCTCAATTATAACATCTTTTTGTTGTCTTTTCTAAATATAATATTTAACTTATGTTTTTTTTATATATATGAATTTGTATATTCATTTCAAAAAGTGGTTTAAAGGATACATTAGTTAAAATTAAGTCCTAATAAGCTAGTTCATTAATTAGTTAGAGTTTCAGAATATGTAGAATTAGTTTTTCAACTATATAAGGCTTACTAACATGAAAATTAACTTATAAATAAATAATTATAAGGACCCCATTCAAGATAATATTATTTTTATTTTTTAGATATATGAATTCTTATTTTTATATTAGAGAGTGGTTTTTAGGATACAATACTTAAAATTAAGTCTTAATAAGGTAATCCATTAATTATTTAGAATTTTAAAACGTTTAGAATTATTATTTTTAATTATATAAGGCTTAATAATATAGAAATTAACTTATGAAAAAACAAGGACTCCATCCAAGATAGTATTTAAGACCTTTAGTGACACTTATAAAATTAGTTAGAGTTGTAGAATGTTTAGAATTAGGTTTTCAACTATATAAAGCTTACTCAAATAAAAATTAACTTATCAATAAATGAGGACCCTATTCAATATAATATTATTTTCATTTTTTAGATATATGAATTTTGATATTCATATTGGAAAGTGGTTTTGAATATACAATACTCAAAATTAAGTCTTAATAAGTTAATCCATTAATTAGTTAAAGTTTCAAAATATTTATAATTATTTTTCAACTATAAAAGACTTAGGAATATAGAAATTAACTGATCAAGAAATAAGGGTTCCATCCAATATAGTATTTCATACATTTACTGACACTTATAATGATTATAATTCTATTTCATATTGAAAATATAATGTGATGATGTGTCAAGTAAAAAAAGTTATCTCTGCAACGACGTAAACTTCGCTCATTATGTATTGGAGAGTGGTTTTGAGCTTACAATATTGAAAATAAAGTCCTAATAAGTTAATCCATTAATTAGTTAGAGTTTTAGAATGTTTAAAATTATTTTTTCAATTATATAAAGCTTACGAATATATAAATTAACTTATCAAGAAATAAGGACCCTATTCGAGATAATATCTCATACCTTTAGTGTAATACCCGGTACTTTTCGAGCGGGTTAAGATAATTATCTGTGACATGGAAAATAAACGAGCGATAAATTTGAGTAATGCTCTGAGATTAGTAGAGAGTGAAATATTAAAATGATTTTGAGGCAATAATGTAATTTTAAAAGCTTTTGGAGTCATTTTATAATTTTGAAAAACTTTTGAGGCTTATTTGCAATTTTAAAAAGTATGCATTAATGTGTCAAAAATTTAGAGTAAATTATTTTGAGAGTGCCACCTACTACTTGTGCATTTGGTGACTAATGTGATTTAATAATGAATTAATGAGTTATTAAAATCAATAGGAGATTAAAGAAAAAAGGAAAATTTGGGAACTAAGCAAAAAAGAAAATAAGAAAAGTGAAGAACCCAGAAAACAGAGAAGAACAGAGAGGAAAAAGCAAGGGGATTCGGGCAAGGGGAAAATAGAGAGAGATTGAGGGAAATTAGGGAATCTCCTAAGGAGTAAATTCTCTACCCTTTTAGTGCCTTAAATCCTCTCTGTGTATATGTTTGTGTGCCCGTTTTCTGGTTGTGCATAGTGAGTTTATAGTGTGGATGTTCGTGTGTTCATGTGTGTGTTTTCAGTCTAGGTTGGGTGGGTTTCACTATATGCACGTGTGTATTATATAGTGTGTTTAACGTGTGTAGGGCTATTCACTGTGTGTGCTGTGTGTGTTATAGAGTGTGTTTAGTGTGTGTACGGGCAGGGGAGAGGGCCATGAGTGGGGTGCAGTGTGTGTTGCTGTGTGTGGGTGTCTTGAATGTGTGAGTTTGTGTATAATTTTGGTGTAATTGTATGTGTTAAGAGTGTGTGTGTGTGTGTGTGTGTGCACGGTATGAGTTGTATAAGTGCATGTAGGAGGAAATTTAAGTGAGGTTTGTGCATGTTTCAGTGTGTGTGCCGTGTGTGTTTAGTATGTGAGGGGTGTGTGTGTGTGTGTTTGTGTGGGTGGGTGTGTGTGTGTGTAATAGAGCTTCAGGTGGGTGTGTTTATGTGTGACAGTGTGTGTATATGTGTGTAATACATGTGTATAAGTGTGTTAGTGGGTGTGTTTTAGGTGTGCATATGTGTAATTGTGTGTGCGTAAAGAGTGAAGTAGCATGCTATGAGAGTATGTGTTCGGCAGAGGAAATGAGGAAAAAGATAAATATTGTGTGTTTCAAGGTGTTCGATTATGTGTGTGCTTAATCCAAATGGATGTGAATAGAAAGTGTTATTGTCACTGGGTTTGGGGGGGGGGGGGGGGGGAGAGAGTGGGCTAGGGTTGAGCAGTTACTTACGAATTTTTATAAATAGTTCAAATCATAATCTGACAAAGTTCAAAACAGTGACCCCTGATATTTTTATGAAGGTACGCTATGAAAAATCTTGGGATTTATGGGTGACCACAAAGAACGCTAAATTAGGGTATCGATTAAAAGGAATTTCTTGAATTATTTGATAGGGCAAATCAAGTTATTTTAATCTGAAAAAATTTAAAAATCTTATAATACTGAGATGTTTTATTTTCTAAAATTCGGTACCATTTAAAAGTCGATAGTTATTTTTAGCAGAACCGCTCGGTCCAGACACTTATTTGGGATTTTCTGGTAAACATTTTCTGAGACACTTTTTAGCTAAAAAATGACTTCAAGATACTTACAATAGTGTTTTAATGTGTTTTTTTGAAATTTTTCTGGTGCCGTGAATCCGGAGGGAGTATTTTGGTAATTTGTCGAACCAAAGAGGGAATTTTGGTAATTTTACTTGTAAAAGGTATTTTTGAGTAAATTCACATACGGTAAAGATATTTTAGTGATTTTACTTACGGGAAGGACGTTTTGATAATTTAAGTATGAGAGGGGTACTTTTGATAATTTTACGCATCAAGAGTATTTTAATAATTTTACTTACCCGGTGAGTGGGTTTATTTTGGGAGTATACGTGAGTCAGTATTGAGTTTATAATAATGTAGTGTAGACTGTATTCTGATCGTTTGATTATTTTGTTTAGATTAAAGAAAAAGACTGTCCAGTTAGGCTAATTTAGATTCGAATCCAGGTAAGGTTTCTATCTGAATCTTGGTATCCGAATCCTAATTTTGATAACGTGTTTCATAAGTATATCCTTTCGATCTCATATGGTTATTGTCAAACACTTAGATATGCATTGATATCAGTATGTCATTCCCAAGCAAACCCTAACATTGGACCTGAATCGGTTATTTGAAAATCTTATCGATACTTGCCTGTTATTGCATGCTGAGCAAATTCGACAACTGTTTGCATTCTTTTTTTCCAGAATTTTTGTACCTAAATTCGATAACGGTTCGCATTAGTTAATGATATTTGTTTGTGGCTATTCTTGAGTTATGAGTAATGAACTAATATCAGCATGTTTATTAGTCATTGAAACTGTAATTGAGATCAGTTATTTGAATCCATGTTGATGCTCAATATTGTGTTGCATATTCAGTAGGGTGTTGATGAATCTGAATACACACGGGCATGTGATAGTACTAGTAGCATTGGAGGTTGAACATTAAAGAGGCCGATAAATGTAAGCTTTTGGTACTTCTGTTCTTTTTTTGTTTTCTTCCGTTGGCTTAGAAGAGAAAATGTACATGCAATTTGCGGGCTGTAATTCGTAATTTGTATTTGCAGACAACTATTTGCTAGGGGTAGGCTAAATACCCTAAAAGAAGTAAAGCTAGCAAAATGATTTGGAGCCAGGACCCCCAGAGTAACGTGGGTTAGAAATAAGTCAAACGTGAGGCTGTCCAGATTGCATTTCTTCCATGGCAACATCCGAAGTGTTATTGCCTACTCTCTTGTACTTGTACCACTTTGAGCACACTAAAAAGTATCCCAAATTCAAGGCCTCCAGACCAGCAACCAGGTAATAGAAGTAATCCAATCTGCCCTTGTTGAGATCTTCAGCTAACCAGCTTTCCCCTGCACCTCTTCTTGTGGCACTCTGAACTACTGATGCCAAGAAGCTACTAAAATAGCTCGACCCTGCGATGGCACAAAACACGAAAGACGCGGCCATGCTTCTCATGTTTTCCGGGCTTTGGCTGTAAAAGAGCTCGTTCTGTCCGACGAAAAAAAATGCCTCGGACAATCCAGCTAGTACCAGTTGAGGTATAAACCACATCCCTGACATGGAAGAAATCGCTCCCTTTCTCGGTTCAAATCCTACTGTCGGTTCAGTAAGGGCCAGTGTCCGCCTTTGCGTTTCGACCAAGGCCGATACAATCAAACTCAAGATGGACAGAAATATCCCTACGCCCATCCTTTGGAGCAATGTGATGCCATTTGGTCTTCCAGTAAGTCTTCTGAGGAACCGAACTACGATCCGGTCGTAAATTGGGAGCCAGATGGTGAGGGTCAGCATGGCGAACACGATGTAAGTTGCGGCTGGTATCTTGAAGCTGGTGCCGCAGAGGCGCCTATCGCATTGAAGGGCTTGGAAGACCATGTAATTGGACTGTTGGACTAAGAAGACACCGTATACAAGGCACGCAACCCATACTGGAAACAGTCTTAACAAGCACTTTAATTGCTCCACTTGCTGGACGCTGCAGAGTCTCCACGGATTGGCTGCTGATCCGTCCGAATTTATTTCGTCTTCAGGGGTTATTATTGCCGCCTTGCTCAGAAATCTGCAATTTGAATGGCCTTAATTAGCCATGAATATATGATGGACGCTTTTAATTTTTCTGGCAACCACAATGCCAGCTGGCTCATTTTAGTGATGCAGTAGGTTATCCTGAACTGCAGTGCTTTGCTCTGGCATTCAGATAAGTGCTCCAAGCAATGCCTGAGCTCTGTTTTGGCTATGAAAAATTATTTTTTGAGTCCAAATTAATAGCTACCCATGTTGTAGGTTGAATATAAAAGTATACACAAGGTTGGAACTGGTTACCTGAATTGATCTGTGTGGGGAACATTTAAGTTGATGGATCCGGTTGGAGTATAGTCAAAAAGAGAGAGCCATGGCTGCTCTGGAAGTTTAAGGCCCCTCTTTTTAGTAGCGGCCACTATGACCTGCGCCACAGCCTTCAAGGGACTACCTTCTGGCATGACTATGACATATATTTTAGTACCCGCAAAGAAAAGTGCACATGAAAGGAACATGAGTAGTGTTGGAATCGCTAAACCCAGAGACCAGCTGACATTGGATTGCAGATAGACGACGGCCGTCATGGACACCATCACAGCGAAAGTGTAGGTCAAGTAGTACCAGTTGAAGAAACTGTTGGTTCCTCTGCGGCCAGATTCGCTGTTGGGATTGAACTGATCGGCTCCGAATGCCAAGTTACATGGTCGTATACCACTAGCTCCAACTATTAGTAGTGCAAAACCACCTAACAGGAAAGCCATTTGCCCTGCATTTGGTCCTTCGCATCTGCTAGTCTCCTCTTTCCCGCAGCTATGTGGGTGCAACTGCGGTATTTCTGCTGTTAGTGTTAAGGCAAGCATCCCCTGTCATTTAAACGTTGAAATAGGTGTTAACACACTGGTCAGTGCACACTTTTTTGCAACAGCAGGGTTAGCAGCCTTATCCATGCTTGGCTGAACAATAAGTGAACACAAAATTTATGAATAGAAAAAGTTGAAGAGTAACCCAGAGTAAGATTGGAAAGCATGAGCTCATCATTCCTTGTGATCACTTTTTCAAAGCGGAATCTCGTAGTTCTCCACTTCTCAATAGACACAATTTAGGAGCACTATATGACGGCTGCTAACCACTTCCAACGCAGCTTTAAACGAAAGGGACAAAGTTTGCTCCAACACATTGTGCAAAACCTCAGCTAAAGTTCATTGGTACTTCTGGCAGTACTTTTAGCGACTAATCTTGACAATATATTTAGCAAACTTTATCATTTATGAAAAGGTGGGTTGCAGGAAGTTGATTTTGCCAAACAAACGGATGTAGATGCAAAATGTACAAGTGCTTAAAATTTTTCTTAAAATGGAAAGCTGGAGTATAACATAAAAGCTTGAAAGACCAAAGATTGGGAGTAGCTTGGGTACCAAGAAAGAGGAGACTGATGCAAATCCCAAGGTTTTGTAACGGCCAAAATAAGTATCTGAAAGGAAAGCTCCAACCAAGGTGCCAAAGTTGCTGGTGCCATTAAAGATGTTGAGGAGGTTAGTTGCCGCAAAGGAGTTCATGTGAAACACAGTAGTAAGATAGACCAAGAGGTTAGAGGAGGTCCCAAGGGTACCCAACTTCTCAAATGTCTCATTTCCTGCAAAGTTTTCTTACGCAGCTTTAGAAAACTGAAGAGGGGAAGAGATGACGGAAAAAAAAGATTAAAGAAGAAAGAGGAAGAAGAAGAAAGGACCTCTGTTGTGAGCAAAGTGTGTATGTGAGGCTTACCTATGACAAAGGGCATAGCCTTGATTCCTCTGTAGTTAGGCTCGTTAGTTGCAGAAATTTTCTCATCCTTCTCCATGGGTTCTTTAACAACTTTTCCATTCTTCTCCATCTCCATGGTTCTTCTCCAAGAAGCTCTCTCTCCGTGTCTCTGTCTCTGTCTCTCTGGTACTGGTACTGCTATATAGAGGTAAAAAGTATTGGTCCCACGTTGTAGGGCTCAACACTGCGTTTGAAAGTCCAAATTGCTGTTGAAAAACAAATGCAATTGCTTCATAGGTTCGATTATAAAATTTTTTGGTGCAAATATAGCTTTTTGCTTTTAAAGAAATTCCTGTTTTTGTTCGAGCGCAGTTTTGCTATATTTAATATTACACGATGTCTTAGATTCACGGCACCTACCATTTTTCAAAGCACCTCACACTGAAGTCTAGTTTTTGATATACAACGGCATTTTTTAATAACGTTTTGTAGCAACAGTTATAGTAACGTTTTGCAGCAATATTTTCTATAACAAGGTTTGCAGTAGCAAACCTCTTTCTACGTCAAGTTTCGCTCAATTATTAACGTTGGTTTTCAGCTCTCCAAGGCTCTTGGTCGAAACCCTTTTGTTCACACATGCACAAAAAATGTAAGCGAAATGACTAGATTTTCTAAACTTTAGCTGATGCAAACGTGGTAAAATGATGATTCACAGGTCATACTCTAACACGCAGCACAAAATCTGGTAAGCGTGGAAGGATTGAACACATATTGCATGGTGTCCACACATCTTTTCTCACTCGTGCTGTGTTCTTGTCGTTGAGCACAGAGGAGATGATCTATCAATTAATGGAGGCAAACACCCATTTCTGTGTAAAGCTGGTGCAACGTATACCACATATGTAGTGCCATATGTGGTATACGTTACGTATACCACATATGGCACTACAGTCGATTCACATATAAACTCGACAGAAGTAGAAGAAGAAAAAGAAAAATGGGCTGCAGACTTGAATCACACAAAAGATTAGGCCCCATGTAGTTACAATTTTGGTTGTCTCTTTCGATTGATACTTGCGGTCTACTCTACGTTATGTGAACTCCGCTTATAATTTGTCGGCACTACTTTTTATTCTCTACTTTAAAACCAACGCATTTTATGGTTACCGCTGTCTCTTTTTAGGAAGATAATAAGCGAACGTGTTAAAAAAAAAAACTGAATCCATCATACTATGCAAAAGTCAAATTACATCCGGTGGCGAAGGCTTTTCGTGCCTGATCACGAGCATCGCTGAGTTGCTTACGGTACCTGTTTAATTTAGCAAAACAAAAAGGCACTTCCAAAAGTTTTGAGGTCGAATAATACATGATAGCTATGTCATATCCAATTTCGAGCAAGGCCAATTTTCAATTCGGGCCACGCTTAAGCAATTTTTCTGAACTTCCAACTCAAGAGAATCCTTGTGCTTGGGCCCATGCCGACGCCTCCCTGATGGCCATTGCTTCAGCATGTTCCACGTTTAAAGCATGCTTTGTAGGCTGATTCCAAGCTTTTGATCCTTCACAATCAGTCCTAAGCCTGCCCTTGTAGCATGCTTAATAATCTTGTTGCTAAAACAAAATATGGAAACCAAGAAGGTAAACATATATAGGATCCTGACAAAATGTTAACACTAGACGGATCCTTTGTCAATGCTTTAAAAACGTTTTTGTTTCCATTGTCCGTCTTTCCGGTCTTTGTTTAGTAGGATTAAGCAGAAAGCACTACAAAAAAAAAAAAAAAGGTTTCGGCGACGTTTAATTTTCGACGCTAAGAAAAATGTCACAAATTAACTACAATTTACGACACTTTTATCATAACGTCGGATAATTTACGACACCAATTTTTATGTGCCATAAAATTTTGGACGTTTTAGTTCATGTCACTTATTAAACGTCGCTTTACTCCTTCGCGACACTAGTGAAACATCATTTACTAACATGTCGCTTATTAGCGAAGCTTCAAAGAAATGCCCTAACTCTTAGACGTTAAACGTCATCGTTTGACCATTTCTTCTCTTATTCCATGCACGATTAAAACTTCGCAACCCAAAAAGAATAGTGGGAAACCTGGCGCCAATATTTTCGCCCGTTACTGTTCATCTTTTCCAGATATCTCGCGAGAATCAGCCTTCTCTTTCAGTTGCACGATCTGCCAAACAGCCTTCCTCCCCCAAATTTCCCAAACAGTCTCTATCTCAAGCCAACAATCGGTGCATGAACACCAAAACTCAGCCTTCCTCGGGTACGCAAAGAAATTGGTCTCTCTCTCTCACACACACACACACTCCCCCTCTCACTCTCAATCTCTTCATCTTGTAAACCCTAGTTATCCCAATTTGATGTTCTTGGAGTTTAAAAATTAACATGTAAGGAGGGCAAGGTGGGCCGTGAATACACACAAAATACTCTATCTCTTCTTCTCTGATTTCTTCCTCTTTCATTATATATTTTTTTCCACACACAGTCGTGGGTAATGGTACACACAGAGGCCTGGCGAGGTCTGTTGTCGGAGAGCAAACTTGATGGTGCGAGATTGAATTTGAAGGATTCGATTGGGGCGTTTAAGGAGACGCTCGAGTAGATGAAGAGATCGCTTGCTCTGTTCCAGTGGTACGCACAGAGCTGGAATTGTGAGTTGTGGTTGATAGAGAGAGTGAAGTTATGCAATGGAGATGGCAATTCCCATGAACAACTCTATCATCACTGTACCCACTTTCTCCGCAAACCCTAACAAACCCACTCAGAGGAGATTTTCTTCATCTTCTCCTTATTTGACAACCCAGTTCTTTGGTGGCACCCTATCTTCGTCTTTGACCAACAAAGCCCAGTTCAGTTTAAGTAAAAGAAACCCAATTTGGTTTGGGTCTTTTGTCAAATGTTCAGTTCCTGAAGCCACTGAGATAGCTACTGGTAAGTTCAATTGTCTTCATTCACCATCTGAGTTTCTTGCCTACTTGGTTTATATTTTGCAACAACTCTGTTCCATTGAATTTACTTATAATGTGACTCTTTTGAAATCCGTAAGATATATACAATGTCATGTAAGCATCGAATTGAACTCAAAAAACAGTCATAGAATAAATAAGTATCATTTGGAAAGTCAAACAAGGGTAAAACAATGGTTGAACAATCTACAGTTGGTTCAAGAATTTGCAACAAGTGAAATGGAATATATATATATATATATATATATATATATATATATGTGTGTGTGTGTGTGTGTGTGTGTGTGTGTATATATATCCAATAGAACTGAGGGAGTGATTCTAGTGTCATATTTTTGCTGGTGTTCTGTTCTTTGGGCATTTCTCAGCATATTATCGTATATCTTTGTGATTGCTCAAGTGAACATCAATTAATATTTCGTTTGCTCTTTGTGTGTGTGAACCGCTTTGCAAATTTTAGAATCATGCAGCAAGAGAGCTTATTTGGGCACACTTTGTTGGCTTTAAGTCTACACAACGAAGGATTTCAGGAGCTGAGTATTCAACCAAGTTGCTTCATGTTTGAGATTTGGGGAAAGAATTATGAAATTGAAGCATCAGAATCTCAACGATCTAAGTACATTTACTCATTGAAGTTTTTCTAATGTCTAAGTAGAATTAGCACTCATTTAATGCCTGGTAATTGTTCCAAAAAAATATGAATCTGTCTCGAATTAACAATTACTCATGCATCGTGTGTGTGCGTGTGCGTGTGTAGAGAGAAAGAGAGGGAACTAAGAAAAAAATGGAAGGAACAGAGAGAAGTCATGCTTTATAAAATGCAGGACCATGGGTTTAATGTTGGTTGTACATTGCGTCGTATGTTCTGCAACCTCCTAACGGGTGCCAGAAGTAAGAAGTTTAAGTCTTCCTGTGGAGTTCAGTTTACTATTCATAATACAAAATTTGATGGGTGAAAGAGAAGAAGCAAAGGTGCATATATAGAACATTTTCCATTCTCACTCGTATGCATGTTGTGTGTGTGTGTGTGTGTGTGTGAGTTATGCAATGATCAAGAAAAAATTCTAATGAAGTTGTAATGCAAGAGACTGAGGATGGGGGAAGGCTGGCTTTATGTGAATGTTAAAAGCCAAGAGTTGAACTATGTAAGACTAGATAACCAATATGCCAGTGTGATCATGTTTGTGGATAGCTTAGTTTCGTCCCTCCGAGAAAGAAGTACATATTGGGGCAGTGAAAGGCACGGCAAGAAAATGAATGAAGTGACTTGTATGCAACTAGAAGTATAAATAGTTACAAGAACAAGCTTGGTAACTCACTCTCACATTGGTTCTGATGTGAGGAATTAGTACTACTTTTTTTCTCGTATTTGGTGAATCTGTACTAGTGAGTATGAAGGTGGAAATTTGTTGCATATCAAAAGTATGATAATGTTATATTTATGTACATTTGAAGTGTATTTTGTTGTCCTGTCAGTGTCATTTTGTCTTGGTCTTGTTTTTTGGGTCACGGTCGAGTTATCAGCAATTGAAAATCTGTACTGTATTATGCGAAAGCGAAATGCATTTGATCCCTAGTCTCAACTACAAACTTATTTGCTATTTTAAGCTGTACTTTGCTTTCTTTTCCTTCCATCTATCGACTATGAAAGTTGCATATTTGTCGTATCTAAGATGCACATTGATTGCACTATTGGCTTGAATGCTGAAACTAAGATGCAGGACGGAGAACATATTTATGACTAAGCATTCATATATACACCCTTTTTATTCGTTTTCCTCTGCTATATGTTTCATCAATATTGAGTTGCCTTTCTATTCTTTTCAGATTCTAGCATTTACTGGTTATGGCGTTATGCTCTAGATGGGCTTGATGTTCTACACGTTTTCTCCTTTTGTTCTATAGGTCAGTTTCTTCTCATTGACAGCTTCTACAATCTTGTTGAGGTTTTTTCATATCTAGCTTTTGTAGTTTAAGTTGAGCTTTGTGACATATCGGCATGTCATGCTATGTGACATATCGGCATCCATACTTACAGGTCGCAATACTCACTGGTTTAACATAATGGTGCAAAGAATTTAGATTTCTCATATTTGATATTCATCTTGGACGTGGGGGATTCCAATACACTAAGCTATCATATGAAGACAATACTTCATTGTCCATAAGATTATCTACTCTGCATTAGCTCCAGTTTTTACAAATGTTTCAGACATACTAAAAAATGTCGAGAAAGTTGGGTCTTAAAAACGGTCAACGTACTAACATGGAAGTTATTTTCCGAGTGTTAGTGCTTCTTCAGAATCTTAGCATACATGCATTACCTTGTCTGACGATTGCGTGTGCTTCAAATGATTTCCTTAAAAAACTGCAAAATAGTACTAGTAAACTTCTTGTTATTTAATTCAAAACTTTCATTCGAATTTTTAAGAGCTATAAGACATTGATATGAAGTAAAAAGATAAAGAATAGAATCTTCAAAATCAACTTGTTGTATAGCATTTCCACAGTCTTAGGAATTAGCAAGATTAAGAAAGCAAATGATTAAGAACATGGCTAATACCCGGATAAGAGTAACAGATATTTGTCTAAGTGAAAATCTAATGATGAGAAAGTTGATGAAAATACCCTGCTACCAAGTTCTCCAAGACCACAAACATGGTTACTAGATGAAGATCCAACACTCTTGGTGACTCATATTTCCACAGATGTAGTTCCATTAAAGGTCTGATTGTGATTTTAATACCATCACCATGCTCAATTGCTAACTATGTTTGTTGACAATTGTGCAAGCAGGCTACTAGGTCGGTGGTCAATTGATGAAGGAAGTCGAGAAGAACAAGTCTGACTTTTCCAGGATAGGGCTTGTGGGTAATTTTATTTTTTTTTATCAGTTTAATACTGTTAGTCGAAACTTTTATGACAAGATACTCTACATCTTTCTCTACATCTCGCATTACTTGAAGATCTTTTAATGTTTTTACTTTGTTTTTGGAGTGCTGGTCTTTAATCTTCCCTTTATGGCAATCAATATCGTTGTGACCCTCCTTTGCATTTATTTAATTATCTTAGTAAAATAAGAGTTTAATTTGGCATCTATATTGTGCGTTGCAAGGGGAAATCTGGAGTTTTGTCGAGATTAATGTTAGGTGTTGAAATATTATCCAATGAATCCACAAAAAGTTAAGGGGAACAGAAGATATGAAAGGGAGGGAGTATTAGAATGTGAATCTTGTAACTACTTGTTCGTCTGATGTTGTGGTTTTTCTGGGGTAAATTGCAGGTAAGTTGATTATAATTGCAATTGATTGGTCGGCACTGAGGAAATCTGGGATTAAATACTATGTGCTGCTTGCCTAGGTTAGGGTTCACCACTACAGTGGAGGTAAGTGCAGCGAGATTGGCCTATTTTACTGACTTGAGTTAATGAGCTTGTTGCTTGTTTCTATGTTCTATTATTGATCTAAAGAGTTTGATTGTGTACAAATTTTATCAATGGTATTAATAGTGAATAGTTGGCGATGTCATTCGTTCATGTGATGTATCTTTGATATTGAAAAGAAAGAGGATTAGTTGGCGATGACGTCTGTTCATGTGATATACAAAAGAAAAAGAAATAGTTGGCATGTGATGTATCTTTGATATTGAAAAGAAAGAGGATTAGTTAGCGATGACGTCTGTTCATGTGATATACAAAAGAAAAAGAAATAGTTGGCGAAGGCGATTGTTTTCTACAGTGCAGGAAGAATAGCAATTAGGCTTGATTGCACATTCTTGTGCATAGTGTGTATGATTATGGTATCCAATCCATAGGCACGTTTCGAGTCATTGCCTTATTCTGTATTTGGGTGAGAGTCAAATAATTATGAAACAATATGATGTGTCTCAATAAATTTGATGGCATATGGTAAAAAATAATCCCTAATAGGAGAATAACCTGAATCAATAAACAAATTTGATGGCATATGCATGAGCGGCTGTTTGGGCAGCAGGGTTGTGAGTATGTATTTTCGCTGGTGCGGCTGTGTGATTTGTGCACATAGTTTGCTGGTTGTCAGTATGGTGTATATGTCTATGTACTATGGGTTTAGAAAGGAAGGGAGAACTAAGTTGACTATACCCCTGGGTGTAGACATTGGAGATGAAGGAATAAAACACCTAACTTGCAATAAATTGGGGATGGTTTGAAACATGATTTTTGTGAAATTGGGGATGGACTTACCAGTTGTGTTTCTGTGACTTGAATTAAGCCTAATCTGTGGTTTTGTTGGAAGAAGAATCTTCGAACAATTATGCTTTTGTGCACACTATGAATGACTTGAATTAAGCATATACACAATAAAAGGTTTAGCATTAAACATCATATATGAATGACAGGGTTAAGCCGGAGCGAGACACGTTCCACTCGCTAATCATTGGCATGATGAAAGGTTCTCGGATGCAGGACACTTTATTCTTCCTCGATGAGATGAAGGCCATGGGCTTGGTTCCCGATGTATGTTGTCATTGCCACATTATCAATCTTTCTTTTGCTGCTAGTTGTTGTTCTCACAGTACAATTTAATGAAAAAGTATGTATAGTAAGGAGCTCCTTCTCTTATCAAAATTTTTTTTTTTTTTGGGTTTTAGTTCAAGAACTGTATGTTGTTGTCTTTTAGCCTTATCTTGGGGTCGCAAGAAGACTTACATGGTCATTACTTGCTTGATATCTAGCGCCTTTTTCCAATTGAAGAGCCCTTTTCTATGATTACTCTTGCATTCACTTTGTCCTTATATAAGCATATTTATTAGGAGCTGATGTCAGAAGAAATGCAAATCCTAAAGTACTGTAATTCAGCTGTCTTTTAGAGATAGCATTGTAGGATGTAAAGTTTTCTTGATGTAGCGGCTGCCGTCCACCACCCAGAACTAGGAAAAGGAAAGTAAGAAAACCCTTGGTTAAGAACTTGCATTTCTGAGCTTGTCCTGATAAGTACAACATGCTCGCAAGTTAGGAGACTACGTATACCAAGTCGCCCCTTTTGTGTTAGTGGTACGAGGATTCAAGAAAAAAAATTTAAGAGTTGTGGATATCATAATTTTATTATGTAAGTCAAAAAGATAGTTTATGCATGATGCATGTAGGAGTCTTTACGTTTCCTAATGCATTCTGTTTGCCGACTAGTTTTTCAATTTAACTCGACTTATGTTATACTGCTTAAATTTATAACCTTCTTTCTTGACGTTTTTAATTTCTAGGTTCTTTTGACGGAAAGACATTAATGCTTTTGTTGGACTTAAAAAAATCGACATGCACTGTGATGACATTTTGGATGATATATATATATATATAGGTTGGTTCTTCAATGACATTATATTTGTATGTTTTTTAAATTAAGATCTTCTGGATTGTTATGTAATTATTATGTGAATGTTGGATATGATATGGTTGATGAATGACATTAGCTTGTTTCTAATGATGAGTTTATAAGCATGATAGATCGACTTAGTTGTGCATTATTGGTGTTAGATTGGAGCAGGATTATATAAAATATACTATACTTTTACATCATTTTTGGAGAAATGTAACTATTATCAATGTTAGGCCAATGTACTTTTAACGGAGTCCAGAATATGGTAGGCAAAAGATTAGTGACAATTGCTTAAAAGTGCCGTAAATAAGAACGACATTTCTAAGATAATGCCACTAAACAAAATTGACACTTGATGGGAAGTGTCGCTAAATTAACGATATTTCAAAGATTGTGTCGCCAAATAAACACCAGCACTTCAAAGGAAGCGTTGCTAGATAATGCCGCTAAACAAAACTGACACTTAAAGGAAGTGTTGCTAATTTAACGACGTTTCAAAGATAGCGCTACCAAATAAAAATGGCACTCTAGTAAAAACGTCGCTAACTTAGCGACACTTCTTATGAAAGTGTCGCATATCTGAGTTGACTATTGACTCCATAAGAGACACTTGAAAGTGTCGCACAAAAGTGTCGTAAGTGAAACGCCAACGTTTATAACAAGTGTCGGGAAATTCCCAATGGACAAATTTGCGACACTTATGAAAAGCGTTGATAAAGTGTCGGGAAATTACTTTGCGACATTTTTACTATCATTGGCAACACTTTTGCCAAAACCCTTTTTTTTTTTTAGTGAAGATGCGGGAAAAGTCAGTAACTTTAAACAGAGGGAAAGCAAGAAACAACACGTGCCGCTACACTAGCAAAAAAGGTTTGTGCCTTGTTGCAGATGGGGCCATTTTTGTAATTGTATAATCTGTTATCACACCTACCATGGATTTGAACCTAATTGTTACTTGGCAATTGGCATTCTGGCCTCTTTATCAAGTGTACAGTTGTATTTCAGAACAAATAAAGACAAACCTATTACCCAATTCCTACCCTGTGGGAAACGGCCGAGTGCAAGGGTCTCCTTGTTCTGGCCTTATGGAGCGTGGAGAGGATGCTTGCTGTGCATAGCTTAACCCCTGTTAGGTTGGAATATAAGAAGTTGTTTTCTTGTCTTGAATACATGATTCTCTTGTCAAAAAACCAAAAAAAAAAAGGGGAAAAAGTTGAAGGGTAACTATGTATATAAAAATAGTTCATACTATTATTCTTCCTGGCTTGGCTTGCTTCTGTGTTCACAAGTGCAAGCGTGTACGCTTATACATTGCCACTTTAAAATAGATCACTTAGTAGTACAACTTGTAAATTATCTGTTCTTTTCAACTTCATTTTCTTGAACTTTTATTGAGTCAAAAGGAATGTGCTGATAAACAGCAGTATAACTACACTTACTCGAGTAGGACTTGAATCAATCAATGTATATGTACACCAGGATTATTTTTCTCACTTACTCGATGTATGACTAACATAACTCTTCACATGCACCTCACAATCTCCTCCTCTGAGGTAAGTCTACACACTGTCGAAGCATCCCCTCACCCACTGCTCTTCAAAGAGCCAATGACACGAGTGTGCCAAGGTCCAGATCGCCACCACGGGCTCTAATACCATGTTAGGGAGATTATAAAGAAGCCCACATTTATACGATGAGCCCAACTCGACCTAAAAGCTTAAACCAACGGCTCGTACCTATTTTCTATTCACGTATACTTGTCTAGCTTATTTTTCGCACTTATTCGATGTGAAACTTACATAACTGCACCCGTACACCTCGACAGAAAGCTCTTTAATTCTGTGGGTTATGGCATGAGATGCATCATAGAATGTACAGCCTTCTTCAGGAGGATAGCTGTACCAACTTTGGCATTCAACATAGCTTCAGTTGTTTCAATGGCCACATCGAGATGAGGCATCGTGGTGCTATGTTTATATCCCTTCGCGCATACCAAAATGCAGATCATTTGTAATGAAAAAAAAATAAAAAGTAGACAAAATCGAGATCCTCCACAGGAACAATCGAGTGACAGTAGTAGTCCAATCTCTGGTCTTGCGCTATCAAGTACTGAAGTTAACAGACTAGTAAACAACCTCACAAGCAAAGTTGTGTGGCGAAGCCACGGATTGAGGACGACCTACCAACGCTTCTCATGTCTTCTGCATATTGCTTCTTAAAGAACCCAACTAGACCTTTCGAGCCAGTTACAGCTAGTGTACATCATGGGAAGAAATGCACTTTTAATTAATTAAACTCGCAATGTCAGCTTCGCGAGAGCAAAGGATCATGATTCAAATGCTGTTCGATAGTGGTTCACTCTTTGTTTCTTGTTTGTTGTCGGATGGAAGTATCATTATATTATGTTTATGTACTCAGATGGCGAGGCTTAGCACGAAGAAGACTATTTCAAAGGCTTCCCCTGCACTAACAGGTCTGCTGTTGCCAACTAATGCAACAAAGCAGATGATGCTCGCGGCCAATACGGTAATCACTTGCAACGGGCATTTTACGTCTTCCACTTGTTGCATTCTGCAAAGCCTGGCTCCATGGTTTGGTCTGAATTGCTCAGATCTAAAAAATTATTTTGTCATTATGGGCTAGCTAGAGGCTTGCAGAATTAGTAAAAGGGATATGATTTGAAGCCTGCCTAACTCTACTTCTTTAACAGTTGGTTATCAAGTCTATATGGAATTTTTCCAACAAGAAAGAGGATCATGGGATAAAGAAGTAGAATTATGATTCCTGTGCGTTCATGCAGTCCATTTCGACAGTCAGAAGCTTCGGAAGGCTACCTTACCTCTTTTTCTTACAGTGCGGAAAATTTAAATGAAGCTTGCAAAATTCATAATGTATATGCTATTTGACAATTTGTTTTCCTGTTTCCCAAGTAACTTGGTATATATAAGAGGAATTGGTCTGCGGTCTGGCCTTCTCCAAACATTGTTCAAGTATGATCTTCCTCAAATGCAGTACATGCATAATTTTCCATATCAAACAATGGGTTTATCAGAATGCATCTTTTCCATGGCCACATCAAGGGTGTTGCCACCAGCTCCTTTGTACTTGTACCACTTCGCGCAGACCAGAAAATAGCCCAAATTTAAAACCTCCAAAGCAGCAATAAGGTAGTAAAAGTAATCCAGTCTCCCCTTATTAAGATCTTCTGCCAACCAATTTCCTTCTTCATTGTTCCTTGTAACACGGTGAACTATAGATATTAAGAAACTACTCAAGTAGCTTGACATAGCCAAGCCACAAAACAAGACAGACCCTCCAAAGCTTCTCATGTTTTCTGGGAATTGCTTGTAAAAGAATTCCGTTTCACTGATAATAGCAAATGCCTCCGAAAGTCCTGCTAGTCCCAACTGAGCAACCAACCACAAACCAGACATGGAGGAAATGTCACCCTTTCGAGGTTCAAATCCCACAGTTGGCTTAGTAAGCGCGATAGTCCTCCTTTGGTTTTCAACTAAAGCAGACACAATCATGGTGACTACAGAGAGAAACATGCCAATGCCCATTTTTTGGAGGATGGTGATACCGGCTTCCTTTTTTGTAAGTTTTCGCAGTAATGGAACTATGAGTCTATCGTAGATAGGAATCCAAATGGTGAGGCTTAGCATTTGGAAGACGTTGTAAGATGCTGCAGGGATCTTGAAGCTACTGTGACCAAAGCGTCTGTCGGATTGAAGGGCTTGGAAGACTACATAAGTCTGCTGTTGGACTATCGAAACAAAGTAGAAGATGCATGCAACCCATATGGGAATTACTCTCACCAAGCATTTCACTTCTTCCACTTGTTGGATACTACAGAGTCTCCATGGATCTGCTGCTGATCCGTCTGTGTTGATTTTGTCTTCAGGGGTGACTATTGCTGCTTTACTGAGAAATCTGCAAACGTTATTGTTTTGGTTAGTGATTAAGAAATAAGATACCAGAGTAGGAGAATTAGTAATTATCAAGGAACTAAATGAGAAATTGATGCGTTGGACATATTACAACTTGGTCAGAGTTGGTTACCTGAATTGGTCAGTGTAGAGAAGTTTTGAGTTGATAGAATTGCTAGAGATATGGTCGAAAAGGGAGACCCATGGTTGCTCTGGTAACTTCAATTTCCTCTTCTTGACAGCGGCCACCATGACTTGCACTACACTCGCCAAAGGACTACCTTTTGGTATCACTATGACATATATTCTCGTACCCACGAAGAAGAACGTGCATGATAAGAGCATGAGAAATGTAGGAATAGCTAAACCAAGAGCCCAGTTCACGTTGGACTGCACGTAGACGATGATTGTCAGGGAAACCATCATCGCAAAAGTGAAGGTGAAGTAGTACCAATTGAAGAAGCTGTTGATTCCCCTTCTCCCTGACTCTGTATTGGGATTGAATTGGTCTGCTCCAAAGGCCAAGTTGCATGGTCTTATGCCACTTGCTCCAGCTATCAGCAGTCCAAACCCTGTTAACAGGAAGGCCATTTGCCCTGCTGATGGACCAATGCACTTGCTATTTGTTCCACAGTCAGGAGGATGCAACTTTGAAATTGCTGCAGTTAGGGTTAACACCAGCATTCCCTGTAGTTATCGATGGGGAAACTAGTAAATTAGAACACTCATTTTTCTTGCTTTCAAAGGGAACTGATATTCGACACTTATCATGAACTAGTTCACTCTGCCTTTTTGCCACCAAAGATTGGAATGCTATCCATGTAAGTGCCACTACGAACTTTACTAATATCATCACCAATTAATCATATTAAATTTGTTCTTACAATTTTCTGGACTATCTCCACCCCATTATTCACGTCCATACGTACTTCCCTTTTTTTTTTTCTGATAAAATGCAGCCGCGACTAAAACATCAATCTTAAAAAAAAAAACGTGGACAAACAAATTTTAGTGCAAAAATAGTCGTTCTCTCTCTTTCTTTACTTACGTATTTTCATTATGCGGGACATCCTAAATTACACAATCGGAACTACTTTTGCTTGTTATCTTTATTTAATCGGCATTATTTTTCACGTACCTGATTCAAGGCCTTGTGTTTGGAAATTAGGTAAAGTGGTATCTCTCTACTTGTTTTATTGAGTTGAACTCTTTAGCCTTTTGACAAAGAAAGGATGGATACTCTAGAAAATAAGATATGAAAAAAATACTTGTTTAATTTCCTAGAAGACACGCGAACATGGTGGGGGGTTATCAATAATTGAGTGAAAGGTATACGAACTAGAAGAAAAGAAATTGTCAGTATTTTGAAAGACAGCTCACTTTAACTGTTTAACTGTGTGCTTGGCCTTCAAAAAATAAACTTGTAATCCCCTCACGAAACCAGTGGCTGACATATACATCAATAGTCGTACACCTTAGTAACACGCACTGTTTAGCTAAGAGTGCGTTATTTTGGTTTAAGTTTAACGCTTCAGTTTTTGATACATTGATTTGGTTATCAAGTGATTAACATATACTTGCAAACAAATTCAAGATAGGATTGGGTAGTAGTGTTACTACCAGCAAAGAGGACACTGAGGCAATTCCCAACGTTTTGTATCGGCCTAAATATGTGTCCGAGAGAAAAGCTCCAAGCAAGGTGCCAAAGTTGCAAGTACCATTGAAGATGTTGATGAGATTAGTTGCTGTAATGGAGTTCATGTTGAAGACAGTGGTGAGATAGACCAAAAGATTGGACGAGGTGCCAATAGTCCCCAGCTTCTCAAAGGTCTCATTCCCTGCAAGATTATCACTTATAGTAAGAAAGTGCACTTCAAGAAAGAAGTGTAGCACTAGTTCCGATATATCTTCCAACAGGCCATAAATTTGCAGTTCTATTAGCAAAGAAAAGAAAAGAAAGAAAGAAATATGGATCTTCACCGACTGCTAACTACCTTGTACATCACTTACGTACTGTCACTCACATCAAAAGAAAATGATGAAATTCCTTAGAAGTTAGCGTACTAAAGTTACTCTTCCATTTGTAGTATCTCCATCCCTTTGAACGAAACATAATTTCGAAAACGCCTCTAATTTTCCTTGACTCATCGAAGCTAAGCGCTAATTACAAATTCTATTAGCTACAAGCCCGCGGCACCAACTTTCTAAGTAGCAAAAGTTGCCGCCAACTTTGTCGGTGCATTTCAAGAAAGTTCTGATAACACGTATTATCACTGCTCATATTCATCTGCAACTTTTGAGGTTGCAGCCATAGCTGCAATCATGATTGCATATAGAAGTCTAATATATGTGCCAAAAAGGAACATGGTACACTAGAAATCGTAGAAGAGAGGGATAACAAGAGCGAATCTATTCATGTATTCACCTATAATAAAGGGCATGGCCTTGACTCCTCTATAATTGGGCTCGGTGCTTTTACCAACTTTCTCATTCTTCTCCATGGTTCCACAAACTCCTTGCCTCTCGCTTTGACTCTCTTGTTTGCTGTATAGTGTGTTTTAGCTTGGCAATTGCAGAGAGAAGGCAGGAGGACTAAAGCTTTATATAAGGAAAGGCTAGAAAGACACCTCTTGCTCTCTCATAGCACCCTTGATTGATGTGAGACCTTCCGATTCATAAGCTGGCACCCAAGGACGTCACGCATGCCTACTTGCACCACTCGAGTCCGAAAAGTTTGAATGACTTTTCTACGTTGGGGAGGGGGGGGGGGGGGGGGGGGGACCTAGCTAGCTATAGCTTGCACATTTACTTGCAGGCTTGAGAAAAAAGTGTTCAAGATCAATCGGAAGTCGGAACTATCTTTAGTTAGACAATTGCAACGATCGATAGTGATACTTCGCTAAAACAAAATTGTAACAGATATAAATTCTTAAGTATTAATGTTCAAATGAGATTGCACTTGTTTATCTGTCAAGACTAATACTCTTTACATAAAAACTTCTTGAAGAACTCAAACATAGCCCATTGCCCATGCCCTGCTCCCAAATATCAGGGTAACCTCCATGCAATTCAGTGCTTTAAAGTCATGGATTGCAAGAGGTCTGTCTTGGGCTATCTTTCTGGGTGTAAGGGTTGTTCTAATTGTTTTGGTGATTGCCGTCTTGGGATGTGTGAGAACCATGTTTGGATGGCTGCCCATGCTGTACTTCATTATTGGGAGTTCCTGCTCGGCTGCTCCAGCATGTTTTATTCTTTTTTATTGAACTTCTAGAGGTTCCAATAGCACCATTTTTCTCTTTTCATCGCGTCATCAAGTTATAAACGTCTAGTCTCGCCTACCGTTTGTATTAGAGATGTCAAACGGGCCGGGCTTGGGCCGCCCGGCCAGGGTTCAGCGGCCTTTAAGCAAAATCGGGCCGGGGCCGGGCCAGGGCCGCAGCCATCCGGGCCGGGCCGGCTGAGGAGAAATCCTAGGCCCAGTCCAGGCCCAGGCCCAGGCCCTAGGCCCAATTTTTAGGGCCGGGCTTGGGCCGGCCCGGGCCCTTTTTTTTTAATTTTTTTTTTAAATTTTCTTGTTTTTCAATTTTAAATTTCATCTTTAGGCATGTCCAATTTTCAAATTTTGACAAATCTAATTTTTATCATTTTATTTCATTATATGTAATATTCATATATATGTATGTATGTATAGATATATTTATTTGTCTCTCATTTTATTTTTTGCTATATGTTAAATCTTTTCTTACTCTTCTTGGTGATCTTTATTAATAAAATCTGAACACATAACAATTATTACTATTTAAGAGAGACTGTTTCTACTATTTGATATTTTACTTCAAACTAATTGGCCGAAAACCCGGGATTGATACATGTTAATTCCCGAGACGATCTTTAGTAATAAGTATAGAAAAATAAATGTGTTCATAGGCCCTCCTCCTTTTATCCGGGCTTGTAAACAAACATGCGAAGTTACCTATTTTTTTATATATACGAAAAATATATATTTTGCTTGTAAAAATTTATTTTATATATATGGAAAAAAAGTATATTTTGTGAAAAAATTTATTCTTAAAACTTAAGAGAAGGAAAATAAAAAGAAATTACCTAATCATCCGGAAGTACTTCAATATCCGAGTCACTGCTCTTCCTATCATCAATCGGTTTATCTTGCTCGCGGTATTTCGCATCAAGATAATCCTTCCAACATACACATAGCTCGAGCGACTCGGGGTTAAGACGACTCCTCCTGTCATCCAAAATCCTCCCGCTGGCTGAAAATGCCGACTCTGAAGCAACCGTGGAGGCTTGCACTGGCAGTACATCCCGTGCAATTTGGGATAAAGTTTTATACATGTTTTGATTTTGTTTCCAAAAATTTAACAAATTAAAATTAACCTGTTCTTGCATTGATAAATCAGAATAATGATCAGTATTTGCATATACACCAATCTCATTAAAAGAGAAAAAAGTAGACGAACCTGCCGAATTAGAAGTACCTTCACCTGGTAGTTGTCTTGCTACTAGATGTTCAAAGCCCTTAAGGTATGGCGCATAATACCTCTCAACAGTGGATGATGTAGCTCGCCCGCGCACGTCAGCAGAATTACGATAGAGGTTGAACAATTCCTCAAACCTCTTGCTCACTTTTGCTGTGAGTGCGGTTGTCTCCTCTGCTGTGTAGCACATTAATTTCGATATCTCTTGTATCGAGGCGTTCACGCCATGCAACTTTAACCTAGGATCTAAACAAGTAGCCACAGCAAAAATAACAGGCAGTCTACTCCAATATTTATTAAATTTTTCATCCATCACTTTTACTATTTCCCTAAAGGGTCCTATATATCTCCATTTTGTTAACATTGTAGCCATCTTGAGAATTTCTATTACAGCGAGAGGAGAGGTGGGATAGTACGTACCAGACAATAAATTGGTAGACGTGTAGAATACCTCTAAAAATTCAGCTAGGTATGTGGCCATCTGCCATTCCTCTTGAGTTGGCAAGCCGGCTGGGAACTGGGTTAGTAGAAAATGCGTATAGACTTCTCGGTATGCCAGAATGTGTAAAAGCATATGGTATGTAGAGTTCCACCTGTGGACCACATCTGTAACTGCTCTCCTGCGAGGCATATTATATTCAACACACAACGTTTTAAATTGTTGTGTTCTCGGACTCGAGCTATTAACATACGCTGTCATACCCCTCATTTTGACAAGAATATCTCCTGCAGCAGCTAAACCATCTTGAACAATTAAATTAATTATATGACAAACACAACGAACATGAAATAATTGACCAGAAAGTACAGGTTTGAGGCTCTCCTTTAAAGCATCAACAGCAGCTGTATTGTTAGAAGCATTATCAAAACTAATACTCATAATCTTATCCTTTAATTTAAATGTGGTACATGCTTTTAATATAAGAGTAGCAATGTTCATTCCATCATGCGGAAAAGGAAAGAGCTCGAAAGCGATGATTCTCTTGTGCATAACCCAATCTGCATCAATCCAATGAGCGGTCACACAAGAATAACTAACAAAAGTAAATGGAGATTGCCAAATATCAGAAGTAAGACTAACTTTACCGTCAAATTTATCGAAATAATCGATAAGGCGTGCTTTAGCAGCATTGTACTGTCGGAGTGCATCGGATCTAGTTGTGTTTCTATGAACCTTTTTGTACAAAGGTTGAACGTATGTGTTCATATATCTAGAGTGCTTAGGATTATCGGCAAAAGAAAAGGCTTGTTCATCGTGAATAACAAATTCAGCGAGACCGTCTCTTTGCTCTCGCTGATTATAAACAAATAACTTACCGTCAAAAGATAACTGCGTTTGGGTAGGTTCGACGTGGCCTTGTCGAGGTGCACACAGAGGGTAATGCCTGTTAAGATGTCCATTACCACTACCAGACGAAAATAATTTAGCGCAGTACTTACATCGAGCTTTTCGGATGCCGTCCACCGTAACTACATCGAAATGATTCCAACACTCGGCTTTCTTTTTTTTTCCCTTTTGGACTTCTGGCTCATTACCGGAGGCATTGCTCGGCCCTTCTTCATCATGACCAGGCATAGGGTTGAGATTATGCCACGGAGTAGTAGCTTCGCCAACCGAGCTGCGTCCTTGACTATAATGCGGGGGGTCTTCATCAGGCGTGTATTCAAAATCTGGAATGTTTTGATTGAACTCCCAATTGGCTTGGGTATCTATCATACAGCCTGTACTCATTCGTCCAGGAACGAATGGTTGTGTTGGTGCTTGGATTGGTGTTTGTGATGGCCGTGGCGCTGGCGCTTGTGCTTGCGATGATGATGATGTTTTTCGTGATGATGATCCACGCCTCAGTTTCTTCAATAATCCAGCCATATTTCACGCTAAACTTTTTTACTAGATTGGAAATCAAAATTCGTAAGAGTAACTAAATACACAAGTATAAGAGTAGTAATAAGAAATAACAATTAAAAGAATGAACGAGTAACAAATATTAATCACTGAGGATAATTCTGATCCAATTGGAGAGAGTTAGTAATTAAAAAGCATTTAGTAATAGTAATTAATAAATAAAAATTCACTAATTACTAATTACTAGACAAAAGAATTAGAGAGTAACAAATTAATAAGAGTAGTAGTTAGTAATTAAAATTTAGTAAGAGTAGTAATTAATAAACAAAAGTACTAATTAGTAAATACTAGTAGTAATTAGCAAGAGTAGTAATTGGAGAGGGAAATAGTAGCAAGCTTGTAGAAATATAGAATGTTTAGACAAGAGAGAGTAAGAAGATTGGTGTGAAAAATTAGAGAGAAATGGTGTGAATTTATAGATTTTAGAAACTTCACAAAAGACCAAAATACCCCTAAAAACTATCCGTTTATAGTTGTTGGGGAGGGTAAGAGTGTAAAAACCTTTAAAGGAGTTGAAAAAATTCAGTTAGACTAAAATACCCCCCAAACTAGCCGTTATATTGCTGTTGGGGGGGTAAAAGTGGAATTTTGGGGGAATATATCCGTTGGAGGAAAGGGGGGGGGAAACAAAAAATTCAAACAGGTGGGGTCGGAACCCGGCCCAGAACCGGGCCAGGACCGGGCCAGGGCCGGGCCAGAACCGGGCCGGGCCTGGCCTGGGCTTTCCCCCCAGATTTTTCGGCCTGGTCCAAGCCCAGGCCCTAAGCCCAATTCCTCCGGGCCAGCCCTGTTCATGAACGGGCCGGGCTTTTTTCGGGCTGGGTCGGGCCGGGCCGCGGGCCGCCCGGCCCGTTTGACATCTCTAGTTTGTATAAAAATCTTAGGTTGTCTGTTACACCCACGTACAAAAATGTACTACTTTGATCTCCAAGCTTTTTAACTCTTTTGTCCTTTATTTTTTTTATTACAAAAGGATGATAAGGTTTGTCACACTTTTCAGTAAGACTATATAGACGGTAAAGTTTTTTCTCTCAAATTTTTAACGCAACTTCATACCAAGTTTCTTTTGTCCTTGATGGTGATTGGATTCATACTGGATTTTGAAATAGGAAAAAATATGGACCAAAAATATAGGGAAATTTCTTGATGACTCAAGTACCCCTTAGTTTTTTTAACAGATTCTGTAACTGAAGTACTATACAAAAACACGGTTCATGGATTATTTCAAGGATTACTTTAGTACCAAAAAAAAAAGTTCATGGATTATTTGAAAGATAAAAGATTTTAAGGAATAAAAAATAGTTCAGCAGACTAAAATGAAATATACTGAGACAATAAAAATTGCGATAAGTCTCCAAGTATTATCTAGCACTCCATGTCTAGCGATCAGTTGTCTTCACTAGCAAGTTCTTACAACCATGCTAAGTGTTCATCATAAAGATTTAGGTACAGGGAATGAGCTAAACTTGATCTAGAAATTTAAGTCATCTATATATCTATATCTATATAATATATAATAAGTGAAGCGAGACCTTCTTTACGCGACACGTTATCGTAGAAATAACTTCTTTACTTGACACATCGTCACTTTATATTTTCAATATGAAATAGAACTATAACCATTATAAGAGACTAAAAGTCTGAAACACTATCATGGATAGAGTCCGTATTTCTTGATAAGTTAATCTTTATATTAGTAAACCTTATATAATTGAAAAAATAATTCTAAATGTTCTGAAACTCTTACTAATTAATTGACTAACTCATTAGGATTCTAAATGTTCTAAAAAATGAAAATAATATTACTATCTTGAATGGGATCCTTTAGATAAGCGAAGTAAGATCTTTTTTACCCGACACGTCGTAAAATAGTTTCTTTAAATAAGCGATGTAAAATAGTTTCTTTACTTGACACATCATCTCTTTATTTTATGTTTTCAATGTGAAATAGAATTATAACCATTATAAGAGTTGCTAAAAGTCTGAAATACTATCAAGAATAGGGTCCTTATTTCTTTATAAATTAATTTTTATAGTAGTAAGTCTCATATAATTGAAAAAATAATTATAAACATTTTGAAACTCTGCCTAATTAATGGACTTACTTATTCTGATTTAATTTTGTATATTGAATCCTCAAATCCACTCTCTGATATGAATATAAAAATTCATATATCTAAAAAACGAAAATAATATTATTCTCTTGAATAGGGTCCTTTATTTTTTGATAACTTAATTTTCACGTCAATAAGCATTATATAGTTGAAAAATTAATTCTAGACATTCTGAAACTCTAACTTATTTTATAAGTGTCACTAAAGGTATGAAATACTATCTTGGACGAGGTCTTTATTTCTTCATAACTTAATTTCTATATTAGTATGTCTTATATGATAGAAAGAAAAAGTAATTCTAAACGTTCTAAAACTCTAACTAATTAATTAATTAATTAATTTTGAGTATTGTATCCTCAAAACTACTCTCCAATATGAATATAAATGTTTATATATTTTTAAAACAAAAATAATATTATCTTGGATGAAGTCCTTATTTATTGATAAGTTAATTTTTATATTAGTAAGTCTTATATAGATGAAAAACTAATTCTAAAGGTATGTCATCAAATTATGTTTTCAAATTATGTTTTCAAAATGAAATAAAATTATAAACATTATAAGTGTTTCTAAAGGTATCAAATATGATCTTGAATGGTATCCTTATTTCTTTATAAATTAATTTTCATATCAATAAGTTTTATATAATTAAATGATGGTGATGGAATTGATTACAAGTATAACCGATGACTATTGTACGAGTTCGATAACAAATAATTGATTAACGCTCGCTTTATAATATTAGTCTAATATAATGATATTTGTTATCATTTGCAAGCTGATTATAATTATAGGTATAACCTGACATAATTTGTTATATTAATGTTAGATTATGGTGTGCTAAAATAAGTGTAATTAATGAAAAAAATATCATTAGATGCATTTAATAGATATAAAAACTATAATTTGACGACAAATAATAGTCATAAAAAATGTGAGAAATAATTTTAATATTCTGAAATAAGGACGTGGCATGTTCATCAATTAAATATTCTTATTACTAGCATCTTACAAGAATTAAAGAACAACATATACATAAAATATTGGATATTATGTGGTCGTTCAGTTAAATTTATTTATTTTAAATTTTTACTTAATTGTTATAATAACCTCAGGAACATATATATGTAATACCTTGAAAATCATCTTAAGTTAAAGAATTAAATCGGTGTAACATTTACAATTCAAAAGGGATTCTTGATAGTATCATCATATTTTAATTAAAACTATAATCGTATTCGCTATTTAACTTTATATGGCACCAGCATGCTTATTCTACTATTCTAAGTGTTAAGCCAATATTCATTTGATATACTATTTGACAACCTCAAAACAAAACCTCAAAGAAGACAAATAACCAGCTGCTCCATTGTGTCGCTATCAATTATTTATCTTGGATGATGTTCTTATTTCCTGATAAATTAATTTTCATATTACTAAGCTTAATATAATTGAAAAATAAATTCTAAACGTTCTAAAACTCTAATTATTTGATGAACTAACGTATTATGACTATTACATTCTTAAAATCACTCTTCAATATGAATATAAAAATTCATATATAATTAAAACAACACATCATTACAGAGATATGTCTTATTTACTTGACATGTCATCACATTATGTTTTCAATGTAAAATAGAATTATAATTATTATAAGTGTCCTTAAAGGTTTGAAATATTATCTTGGATGAGGTTCTTATATTTTGATAAGTTATTTTCCATATTACTAAGTTTTATATAATTGAAAAACTAATTATAAACATTTTAAAACTCTAACTGATTCATAAACTAACTTATTAGAACTTAATTTTGACTATTATATACTTAAAACCATTCTCTAATATCAAGATTAAAATTCATATATTTTAAAAACGAAAATAACATACTAGACTTAGAAGAGAAAAAAAATGCTATAATTGGGAATATTATCTTGGATGATGTTCTTATTTTCTAATAAATTAATTTTTATATTACTAAGCCTAATATAATTGAAAAATAAATTCTAAACGTTCTAAAACTCTAACTGTTCGATGAACTAATTTATCAGGACTTAAATTGACTATTACATTCTTAAAATCACTCTTCTATATGAATATAAAAATTCATATATGATTAAAATGAAAATAACATACTAGATTTAGAAGAAAAAATGATGCTATAATTGAGAATATTATCTTGAAGTGGGTTCTTATTTTCTGATAAGTTAATTTTCATACTACTTAGCCTTATATAATTGAAAAAAAAATAGATACGTTCTAAAACTCTAACGAATTTATGAACCTATTTATTCAGACTTAATTTTAATTATTCCTTAAAACCACTCTCTAATATGAATATAAAATTTATATATCTTAAAAATAAAAATAACTAACTAAATTTAGAAGAGAAAAAAAATGATACTACGATTGAGAATATCATCTTGGATGTGATTCTTATTTTTTGATAACTTAATTTTCATATTATTAAGCCTTATATAATTGAAAAACTGACTCCAAACGTTTAAAAACTCTAACTAATACATGAGCTAACATATTAGAACTTAATTTTGACGATTGTGTCCTTAAAACCACTCTCTAATATGAATATAAATTTCATATACCTTAAAAATAAAAATAACTAACTAAATTTAGAAGAGAAAAAAATAATGCTACGATTGAGAATATTATCTTTGATGTGGTTCTTATTTCTTGATAAGTTAATTTCCATATTATTAAGCCTTATATAATTGAAAAACTAATTCTAGACGTTCTAAAACTCTAACTGATTCATAAACTAACTTATTAGGATTTAATTTTAACTATTGTATCCCTAAAACTAGTCTAGAATATGAATATAAAAATTCTTATATCTTAAAAACAAAAATTTATACTATATTTAAATGTTAAAAGAAAAATAATATTGATGCTACATTTGAGAATGATGCTATATTTGAGAATATTATCTTAGATGGGATTTTAATTTCTTGATAACTTAATTTTATATTACTAAATTTATATAATTGAAAAACTAACTCCAAGCGTTCTAAAACTCTAACTGGTTCCTGAACAAACTTATTATGACTTAATTTTGACTATTGTATTTTTAAAATCACTCTCGAATATGAATATAAAAATTCAGATATCTTAAAAAGAAAAATAACACGCTAGATTTAGAAGAGAAAAAAATGATGCTACAAGTGAGAATATTATCTTAAATGGATTCTTATCCTTGATAAGTTAATTTTCATATTACTAAGCCTTATAAAATTGAAAACTAACTCTAAATATTCTAAAACTTTAACTGATTCATGAAATAACTTATAAAGACTTACTCTCTCGTATGAATATAAAAGTTCTTATATTAAAAACAAAAATTACTATATTTAGAAGAGGAAAAGAATGATGTTACAATTGAGAATATTATCTTGCATATGATTTATTTCTTGATAAGTTAATTTCTTATTATAAAACCTTATATAATTGAAAAACAAATTCTAAACGTTATAAAATTCTAACTGATTGATGACCTAACTTACTAGGACTTAATTATGATTATTGTATCCTTAAAATCACTTTTTAATATGAATATAAAAATTTTTATATATTAAAAATAAAAATATACTAGATTTAGAAGAGAAAATAAATGATATTACAATTGAGAATATTATCTTGGATGGGGTTCTTATTTCTTGATAAATTAATTTTCATATTAGTAGGCCTTATATAACTAAAAAAACAAATTCTAGATATTTTAAAACTCTAAGTGACTGATGAATTAATTTGCTAATACTTAATTTTGACTATTGTATCATTATAAATCACTCTCTAATATGAGTATAAAAATTCATAAATTTTAAAAACAAAAATATCATACTAGATTTAGAAGAGAAAAAAATGATGTCATAATTGAGAATATTATCTTAGAAAGGGTTCTTATGTCTTGATAAGTTAGTTTTCATATTATTAAGTCTTATATAATTGAAAAACTGGATTCTAATTCTAGAATACTAACTGATTGACGAACTAACTTATTAGGACTTAGTTTTGACTATTGCATCCTTAGAAACACTCTCTAATATGAATAACAAAATTCATATATTTTAAAACCGAAAATAACATATTAGATTTAGAAGAGAGAAAAAATATGATGCTAAATTTGAGATTGAAACAATAAAAATAATGTAATAATTATTTATTTTTTAAAAAATTATAAAAATAATGTAATGATTTGTTAATATAGTAACACCCTGAATCGTGATATGTCTAGCCGGTTAGTTTATTAATTTAGGCGACGACTTTTATACGCGAGATTTAACACTGGTTTCCATTAATGAAATTCCATCGACAACAATTAGCGCTGATTAGCGTGATCGACTTTTTAACGGTTATCTTAAAAGATAAATTTTAGTAATTATAAGATGTAGTTTAACGATGAGTGATGTTTATCGAGTCACTTAGTAACAATTAGCATTAATGATGTTTTAGAAGCCTTTAGCGACAATTTCTACTTTATCATTATCGTTGAATTTATACTAACAATTTAAGTAGCGTCGATATTTTTTTAAATACTTAGCATTGACCTTTACTTTTAACGACAAATAGGAAGCGGGGTTGCGTAACAACCCGTTAAAATTTTCCTAGCGCATTATTCTATCCAAAATAGTTATTTTGGACTATTTTGTAATAATTAAAAAGAAAAGTTGTGGGTTCATTTTTTTTTTTCAATAGCTAACGAAACTTTAAGGGGTTTTTGATAATTGTGCTTTTAGGGTTTTATATTTATACCCTATTATGAGAGTGAGCAGCCGTCCCCCATGTTCCTCTCCTCTGGTTCACGAGAGAGAGAGAGAATTACTAAGAAAGAAAGGAATACCGAGAGAGAGAAGGCTTGGAAATTCTCCGACGATCCAATAAATTTTCAGGTAAGCTTTTACCCTTTTTTCTTCTTGTTTACGGATTTGGGGGAAGGGGGGCTGTTGCATCTTGTGAGTTATGGCTTCGTATATGTGGGTTTTTTTTAGAGAGAGAGAGGGACCATGACTATTGTAGGGTTTGCTTTGTGGGAGTGTAGCCGCATCATGGTGAGTTTGTGGGTTATTGTGTGTGTGTGTAACCTGTTGCGTGTGTATACATATATACATGCATGTGAGGGTTGAATATTGAACTTTGACTGCTCTAAGATATTTCCAAGTTGAGATGTTATAGAGAAGAACTGTTATGTTGGGTTGAGATTTGAAATCTTACTCAAAGATGATAATCAGCTAGAGGATAATCAGGGGATGGATTAATTGGAGGTGTAGGCAGAAAGCATGTAATGGTGATTGGTTCTTACCTTCTAGACTGAACAGGAAAAAGAATTCCAGCACTATATCGAGCTATGTGCGGGAAAATAGGTTGAGAAAGATCATAGTGCTGCAATGGAGCGTTACACCACCCAGCTGCATTGTTTGCGAGAGCACTGTTTGGAGGGCAGAACTTTGTGGCCGTGACTATGATTGAAACAGGAAGTAAGCTGCCGTCAACCAATGTTTGCGGCGCCACAAAATAACAGCCGTGAAGGGGTCACCTTTAGAGAGAGAGAGAGAGAGACATCCACGAAGGGCTGCCTTAAGCGAGGGAAAATGGCTGCATTGTAGCTTATTAGAGGTTGTGAAAATGAAGTTTGGGAGTGAAATGTGGAGGTGCAATGAAGATGGGTGTGTGTGTGTGTGTCAACCTGTGTGCATGTGCGTGCGTTTGTGTGTCATGTGGGTTGAATGTTGAGCAAAGATAACAATCTACTGCCGTGAGGCAGTAGCTGTAATGGGGGGTGTGCTGAGCGTGTGATTTTATGTATATTTTAATGCAATGACGGAGCATGGGGTAGCATAAGCAGCCATAAAATGGGTGGTGGATGTATGTATTTTTTATCTGTAAGTATTTATGGGTGCAAAAGATAAGTATTGGATGTGCTTGAGTTCTGTAGTGTGTTTGTAATGGGTATGGGTGACTGGTGTGGTACGGTTGCATTACAGAGAAGGGACAAGGAAGTGGTGCATTACAGGGAAGTGGGTTCATGGAGAAAAGGGTGTGTGTGTGTGTGACCTGTGAGTGTGTGTGGGTATTAATGGGCAAGGTGGGAGAGTGGAACAAGAAGAAAAGAATAGGAAGGAGGGCTGTCGTGAGTGGACCTCTGTGTGTGAGTGTGAGTTTTGGTCAGTAGGCAGAGAATAAAAAGGAAGAAGAAGAAGAAGAGAAGTACAGAACGGGTAATTTGGGTCAGCGTTAGGGTTGACATGTACATAGACTAGCGTACGCTTATTGTTAGCACGTGAAAATTTACAGTATAATATGTTAGACTATATTAGAATTCTTGGCAAAGTTTTATAATTTTTTGAGATGGTATGAATTTTTAGTATCTTCTGTAATTTCAGATTTGGAAAATTCTTTACAAACCCTTAAACCCTGAAAATGTTTTGGGAAAAATTATAGTAATGTCTTTATGGTATACGTAAGACTCAATTTGAATTTAATAATTTTTGGAGTTGATTTGCTATGATTTCCATATCGCATTGGTTTTAGCAAAATGAAACATTTAAAAATAGTTTTTATGTCTTTTAAATTCTGATTTTAATTTCTATAATTTTAGACATATTTAAAAGCTATTAAAAAAAATTATGGAACTTTATTTTCAGCTAGAAGCAATTTTTGGAAATTTATGGGTTTTTATTGCATTTAAGGAAATTATTTTTAATTCAAAATTTCAAAAAATTCATATTTTGACTTTTAATAATGTTTTAAGCTATAAAAATATTTTAGTGTAAATTATTATAAATTCTAGAGTATCGGTACATGTTAAGGAGTGTATAGTATTTTCAGTTAGGTTGGCCGTGTACGAGAACCGTTTTAACTGTGCAATTTTCGGAGAGAGTGGGTTCGCAATGAGTAGTTGATATTAGGGTTTATAGCGTATTTTACATAAATTATGTTCTAACAAATAAATTGACAATCTAGATTTATTCAGAAAATATTGATCGAGGTTGGTAGTATCGCATAGCTTGGACCGAGGTAATGATTTTCTGTCCGAACCCTATTTTGTTACTCCGTTTTTCAAATACTTATAGAATAGTCTTACAAACTACATTGATTCAATTTTCTGTTTGGTATAAAAGATGTTTTTAAAACTGTCCATGCAACCCTAATTTGAGCCTGATAGCGATCGTTTGGAATTCATGTTTCATTCTCATATGTTTATTGATTTGACCATCATAAAATACATATTTTGAGTTGTACTTATCTCCTTATTGAATTCGATAATCGAAAAGCATTTTCAATTATAGTTTAATTCATCTCAATGTTGACACGAGTTAGTAACTTGGGAGCTATAAGGATGGTCAGTATTGTTGGCGTTATAAGGATCGTCCGTTGGATGGGTTTAATTAGTACCTAGATGGACTAGTCAATGTACATATGCATATGTAAAGCGATCGAACACTGCCGGGGTGGCTTTGCTTCTGTACTGCTTATGTTCAACATTTCCTATATATGTTTATTGCATTTTAAGTATTTTAAAACTGGTTATCGATTTAAGGGAATTGAGTTGATACTCATCCCTGTATTGTTTATATTGAAATGCTGTGGTTTTCTTTGAAAACCTTTTTAAAATTATCGTTTGATTATATATAGAAAGATTGTTTGAACCGCTCTGTTTCTCCGCTTTCAAAATTTTTTATTAGTTTAAATGTCAAATTGTCCGTATCGTTTTCTTATTTTTAAATCTTTGTGCGACCTTACTGAGCTCTCAAAAGCACACTCCCTTTGACTTCCTTTCTGTAGGTGACAGCCAACAGTAGGTTACCTAAATAGGGATTAGAGCCAAGCAAGCAAAAGCGAATGAATTAGATTTTGGTATTGATCATTAGAACCCCTGCGTGGGTGAATGATATTGTTTAAATTTGTAGGACCTAATTTCATATTTCACCCACGATAGGTTACTAAGATTTAAAATTAATGGTTTAGTTGCTCTGACAGTTGATGGGTTATTTAGTTGCTTTGACATATTTGTATTATTTGAGTAAATTGAGGATAATATTGCTCAGTAAAATGATCGATCGAGTGTTAATGTTCCGAAAATTTTAGGATGTTACAAATATAGTATAATAAAGTAGCTTTTAGAATCTTTTTTATTAAAATAAAAAAAATTGACAAACAAACAACAAAATAATGTGCATGAATTAGAAAAAGATATAATTAAATCAAAAAAATTAATTATTATATTTGCGAACATTTAAAATCTTTAAAATGTAAAAATATATCTTTGTAATTCTACAAAACAAACAATTAACCAATTCGTGTTTGCACAGGGCCTTAAGATCAATGAAAAGATTTTTTTACTTATACTTAATTAAGTTTTTCAGGAAAAAAAAAAACTATGAGTACACTTAGTAGATATAAAAACTATAACTTGGTGAAAAGTCGTTGAAGATGTAGAAAATAATTCCAATACTTTAAAATAAGGACACGTCGTCTTCATCAATTTAATTATATCACTACTTGCATCTTACAAGAAACACACACACATTATGAAAATATTAGATATTATTTTATCATTCTATCAAATTTATTTTTAATATATTTAAGTAGTGAATTTATTTTAAGTAATTTTACAAAACTTATTGTAATCGAATATACACGGACAATTTTTTTTTCTAATAGGACTCAATATGAAAATATTATTTTTATAGTTGATTAAATTTAGATGAATAGTATGACAAATTAGTGAATATTAGACTAAGTGTGAGCTTTAAAACTTAATTTTGATTATAATAGAGTTGATTATAACTATGAGTGATAATTGATGTGAGCATTAAATAACAATTATACAAACTACTTAATCTCTACCCTGTAACCGTTAATTTGACATAAGAATATTTGTTGAATTTTACAAGTTTATTATAGTTAACAAGAATAATCTGATAAAAATTGGTACACAAAAGGTATATTATATTCTGATTAAATAAGTATCTATAGACAAATACTATTAAAGACATTTATTAGATATAAGAACTATAATTTCATGACAAATTATAGACCTATAATATGTGGAAAGCAAAATTAACTTTATCTAGGTACTTACCGATCATGTATTATTTTAGACTATTAATACCTCAAAAGCACAAAAAAGGACACATTTTTGCCAGTTGAATGTCTTCACACATGTGTTTCACAAAAATTAAAAAAAATAAATATATATATATACATACATAAATTTATTCGAAAAACATGTAACACCTCAAAAATTTTTGAAATTAAAGAATTATACTCATATGTAATATCTATAATTCAAAAGGGTTACGTCATAACCTCACAACTTTTTAATTTCAACCACAATATTGTTCGTTATTTAGCTCTATATAGCACTAACATGACCATTTTATTATTGTAAGTGCAAAGTCAATATTCATTTGAAATAATTTACAACTTAAAGTAAAATTTTAAATAAGGCAAGTATCTAGCGACTCCACGTACTATTTAAGTATTTATTTTTTATAACTAAATAAGATATATTTTTTAATAATGTTATTGTCTTTTTTGTCTCATGATATATGGTACATAGTAATAAATTCTTTAAGATCTTATGATATACCGTATTTCATAAATCGACCCGAATTTAGCTCGAGTTACTGGTCGAGTTACTGGGCTAGTCTGGACTAAAAGTTCCATCATTATATTAATCCCACCTTTTAATTCCTTTACACTTTTGTGACGTAGGAACAATAGTCTTTATATGTGCACCTATGCAATCTCCTCTCGTTTGAGTTTACCCTTTATCGAAGCTATATGTTGAGTCTTGCTACGCGAAGAATCTCTCTTTGAGAGCCAAAGACACGTGTATGGCCCAGGTCGCCAACCATGGGCTCTGGTACCAAGGTTACAAGGAGCTAAGTGTTTACCGTGAAGGTCTATACATGTAAGATGAGATATTAACGTAAGATTTTAAGACAATAGGACTTGATTTTATAGTAATGTTTATGTCCATCTTATCTTCCTCGCTTATTCGAAACAAGTATGGAAACACTCCTTGCATGTGTACCGCAACATCCATGTGTGTTCCTATATCTGATTGCAGCTTCCCTTAATCATGACCAATGATGATGACGAAGGCGGCAATGATGCAAATGAAAAGCACAGGAAGAAACCTAATGATTCAGCCACTACAACAAAATCTAGCTGTAACGACGCCTATAAAAGGATGCTCTAGAAGAAACATCCTAAAAAGTCCATTATAGGACGCTAAGATAAAAGCGTCTTTATTTGTCATGCATAATAGGACGCTTTGCAACGCCCTAAAGTGATAGCCTTCGGAAAGGTCCTCCAAGAGACATCCGCCTCTTAGTGTTTACCCCAAATATATCCTAATTCCCTTATCTTCCTATTTTCATTCTATCTGGCCACCATCTCTCCGCTGAATTCCAATGTTCCCATAGCCGCAAATCTGAGTTCTCTTCCCGTAACCCTAACATCCTCACTTCTTCTCCTTGTCCTCCACCCCGAATCCCCACCACCAAAACGCCACCGCATCACCTCCTCCCCCGCCTGCACAGTCACGGTTGCCCTTCTCTTCCTACTTCAACGACGATAAGGCCAGCCTCAAACAGTAACCGCCACCGCCACACCACCGCCAGCTCCACCTTCTAAATAATCCCCCCTCCTCTTCCCCTCTATTCACAGGTAAACCAACCTACGGAGCTGCCTCAATCGAAGAGATCCGCAAGAACCTGATTGAATGCCGCCCGCTGCCCCGCCGCTGCTTTGCCGTCCTCTTCTCCCTCCTTCCCTCCCAGCCTGTCTCGTTCCATGAGCTTTTCAAGCGGAAGGTCATCCCCAGGGGCAAAGAGCAACAAGAACAAAATCAACAAAGCAGTGATTCTGCCAAGCTCTTGCTTGGCAGGATTTGCGACAGCCTGAACTGGATGCGGAGCAATCTGTGGTTCAATTACAACTCTTAGGTAATCACCATCTCCTTTTGTAACGAATTATTCCTAGTATTTCAGTATTTGGTTGCACTAATAGACGATTCTAGGTTAATTTTGTTAATTCTAGATAATGAAATGCCACCTTTAGGGTTCCTCCTCTGGTGGAAATTTGGGGCTTTTTCCACATAGAGTAGAATTTGGTCAGATTTGGCCTTTTAGATTAGGAAAATTGTGATTCATAATTAGGAATTACGTCAAGGGATTTCTCTAGTAGATGGTTGTGCAACTATTGTCAAGAAGGATTGTTTTTGATTTGAGATGTAAAAACTGTTGCTGATATCCACAATGAAAAATTGGATGTTATCTGACACAGTAACTGTTGTCATTTATTTGACACAGTAAATGGGTAAATGTTATCTACTTTTATTGGCTTGGCTCATTGAATCTGATTTATACGAGTTTGGCATTGTACTGGGCCTTTGTTAATGGAAGCTTTCAGTTTATGAATTACCAGCTATGAAGTATGTTTGTATGTAATGCTTTTTCAACTGATTTCGCATGAAATTGTATGATTAGTATGTAATACTTTATGACTAATTTTGGATGAGATTCTATATGCTATATTTTTGTGCTTAACAATCTCGGGTTTTTTTTATGTCCTAATAATAGGGTTAAAAAGCTTTATTTTCAGTTGTCTCATTTTCTTGCTTCATCGAACTACTCTGATTAACTTTTGTTGAATGTACACTGATATTGGTTCACTGTCATTATATGAGACGATAATTTTACTTCAGTCATAAGGGTTAGTAGCAATTCATTTGTGATACTGGTTCACTAATCTTGCTTCTATCGATGTAAGTTATATTCACATTTCCTTTTATGATGAGTGATTCTGCAAAGTGTTGCCTTATTGAGCAACTGTAAGATAAGAGTCTTGCAATTTCATTTTGTTGCTCTAAATATTATACAAACATGGAACAAGTGGCATGGTGGAGTTCATTTTGAGTCTCAGAGAAACTTTATGGCCTCAGGATCAGGCGTGGTGCTTTTTGCCTTTTCTTGCTTACCAAGATCTCTCTCCAACTGCATATGTTAGAATTAGCAAGAAATTGCCATATGCTCAGACATAATGCTAATACATGGGTATACTTTTTCTTATTGAGATTTTATGAATGAAACCATACACATGTACATGCCATTTCTACTAATAAGTTTTCTATGCATATAGGTCGAGACCTGGCTCAATTTGGTGCAGTTTTTCTTTCTTTTTTGCATTGGGACTGGAGTTCTCCACAACGAAGGTTGGTTCCTTATACGCCGACATTAAAATTTTTTTTTCTACTGAGATGAGAAGCAGAGTTTTAATCAATGCCAAAATCTATTTGTACATCAGCCTCTTCTAATTACAGTTTCGAGTTGTTCGAGCAGTTGCAATCCTGGGTGGCCTGCTGTAGATTTTCCTATTTATGTGCCTGTGCAGTATTACAGCCTCCGTATGGCCGCTATACATTAGATTTTCCTACCAGAAGTTTAATGCATATTTCTGGATATGACCGCAATACTTTACCTTGTTGGTAAAAAGTCTGTAGAACTCATCAATTTGTTAGAGGTTGCACATCATAGTATGCACTTATTTGAATAACAGATTCTGCAATACACATGACAATAATCGATAACCATGAAGATGGACGGAGGCTGATGACAATTAGAACTGACAAAAATGTATGCTAGACTACCATGTGATGGACATTATATAGTCATTAATGTTGATACATTTACATGTATGCTATCGCCTTTAGTATTCATTATTGTTTAGCTGGAATGTATGGAACTGGCAGTGCAGTAATTAACATAATGCATGTCATTAGGGTCCTTATTTCAATTTCTGCTTTATGAGTTAAAGTCTTATTGTATACTTTATATATGACTATTTGTCCGTTTGTCTAATTTTGCATTTCCTTGTAGTTTGATTAGATGAAACTCAATTGTTCGACAGTTGTATAAATGCCGATGGAAGAGCAGAGATTTTGCAGTCCGTGATGGTGCTTTGTGAGATTTGGAGTAATCTGCATTCGTTGATATCATAGTGGTACATCTTTGGAATAATGTTGTCTTGTCCAAGTAGATCTTTGAACGTGCTCATTTGTCTCTATGATTGACAAGAAACTTTGTATTGTATATGCTTATAACTTGTCAATCCTAAATATTAAGCATTGTACTAAGAGGATGGTTTTTGATTAACATAATTTCGTGGATATTACAGTTATAAGTTCTTGTATTTTGAAATGATTTAATGCTAGCTTATTTGTTGAATATAGTTGTAACAAATAATAATTATATAAATATATTTTTTTCAGAAAAGATCTATCTTGGGACGCTAAGAAACGTCCTAAAAGATTTAAAACAACGCTAAAAAGCGTCCCAATAGGGTTTGATGTGATTCGGTTTATAGGACGATTATTTGCGCCTTATTAGGGTTCACCTTGTTGAGGCGCTTTTGTGCGTTGTAATAACCTATTGTGACGGCCTCTAATGAGGCGACGTTACGACGCCAACCAAAGCGCCTTTACGTCAAAAGCGTCCTTACATGGTACTTGTAAGGACGCTAGGAGGCGTCCTTACAGTCCATTTTTGTTGTATAGAATGACATCGAGGCTTTGGGTATATGAGTTTTAAGAGATTGTCATTGTCGAAGCAGATGTATTTGTTTAATTTGAAGCAAGCTAGTGGTGATTCACATCAACAAAACAATGTGATGATATGATGATCAGCTTCGGGGCACTCTGAGAATTATGATGATTCATCAGGCTACAATGTGACTTGAAGAGCATTCATGTTGGAGGTTTGTCTTGGTTACTCCTTCAGATTGGAGTTTACAAGGGTCAGTTGTTATACTTACGATGGATATCATTCAGATTTGGGGTCAGAAGGAGGTGACTTGTCTTGTTGAAAGGGAATGGAGAAATGGGAAGAACCGTTGATGGGTAAAGTAGGAAACAGCTGTTCAGTGCGGAAGTGGGCATTAGGGATGTGGAAACAGCTGCACATCAAAGGTTTACTCAAGATATTTTTGCTTAATAAACCACGTATAAAGAGGCAGAGCTCTGCCTTCTACTTAAAGAAAGGGTCACTTTATAAACGTAATTTGAATGCTTTCCCACTAAAACTCTAATTCATCTGGAACTTCGTAATCCTTTATATCTAATCTAAATAACTTCCTCCTTTTTTTTTTTCGCCCTCTCCTTAGACCATCATTAACCGTACAATTGTTGATCTTGTTTAATGTCTACATTTTTATCGTGCAAGATTCTTTCAATATTTTTTTCTTTGATGTCAAAGTATCAGCGCACGTATTTCACTGTTCTTATATTTTCTTTTGTAAAAATCATTTGCATAATTATGTTGTTTTGAGTTTTACGCTCGTAACAAGTGCTTCAAAGACTAGTTGATGTTATGTACGTATTTGCGATAATATACTATTTGGGTTTCTCTTTTTTATTTTGTGGGTATACAATAACATTTTAACCACACTCAAATAAGTTTAAAACTCTTTTACTACACTGCTTGTCAGTACTAAATACATGCGTTAAAAATTTGTTCTTTTTTTTTTCTCTCAAAAAACTAGGTAAAAAGTTGTAGACCAGAAGTAGGAATTTAGATTTTTATCATGAAACAAAATCAAAATACCGATCGATAACACGGAACGGTTGACTGCCAGGAGTAGGCACTGGAAAGAGAGGTTGTAGATAATTTGATGGGCTCTGTCCACGCCCAACGCTTTGAGGTCACATACATATAGCAATTGGCACCATCCCTTTTTGCTGTCATGAACTGCAACCCATACTGTAGATAGGGCCAAAGTGGTATATTGACTCGCAATAGTCAGATTGGAGTCCATTATCTTTACACGTTTTTGAGATATGTTTGACCATGGACGTTGACTGGGTTGGCTTCATGTTCCCTGCCTTTGTCCCAATCCTTGGAGATTAGGACTAGGTTGGTTTTATGTTCCTTAACTTTGTTCCCTAACTTTGTCCCAATCTTTCTCAAATTACTTATCTCGACTATCGTTAATTTTTTTTTTCTTTTTACTTATTGAGAGTTTGCTTTTTATTACATCAAGCTCGCCTGTATACAGATTAAAATAATCGAGAATAATAGTTCAGGCAAATGCAATATAAATGCTTTAAAAAATTCATGAGTTTCTAGGGTCAAAAGTATGAAATCATGTGACCTTGAAATATTCAAGGTACGTACGCAGAAAAATACACTAACAATCTCTATCTTGATTTGAAGCCTCGTTTAGCACTTTCTTGATACAGTCCCATGACATGAACATGGCTCTCCATGACGAAAAGTCCCCAAAGGTCCCTACCATGGTTGCTTGTTTTACCTACCAATTTGTAATAAGGGGCTGTATATTTTATACTCTTTCCGTCTCACATAAATTGATCATATTTTTTTTTGGGTCATCTCATAAGAATTGCTCATTTTTCAAATTAAGAAAGATTTTGTAAATATTTTTACATATTTCTCCTTTATATATATATATATATATATATATATATATATATATATATATATCCTTTCTTTTTCCATATTTTACTGTACACTAACTTATTTTCACTCTTGACCCACCCTCTTACACTTTACTCTTTTTCCCTTTCCACATTTAACACTCCACCATTTCTTTTTCTCTCTCCTGACCTACTTTCTTCCAATCCTTAATCTAAAGGGTAAAATGAAAAACATACAATACATGACAAATATTTTTAATCTGCATGCAAAAAGAAAATGATCGAATTATGTGGGACGGATGAAATAGTAATAGTAGTAGTAGAAATAATAATAATAATAATAATAACTACTGAGTCCGGTATTGAGCGGCTTTGTCAACCTATTGCAGATTGTTGCATAGGTCTTTTCTTGATCGTACCTAAAATGAAAGGCCTCGTTGCCTTTACCAAATAAAGCCCAGCTCATCAACTATTCATTGCGCTTCACACAATACTAGATCTGAGTCATCGTAGCACCAATATATGTAATTGGATTACACTATACTCGGTATTAAAGTTTTATATTGACTAATCATAAAGATTGAAAATGATTAGTCAATTATATTTTGTGTGCTTTTCGTTCTCTTGAACATGTTTTTTTAAGTAGAACATTAGATTTTTTATATTAAGTAATGTCGCTTTCGGAATTTTGATTCAAAAAATAAACTTGAATGGTTGTTAGTCAATCATTTCAAGATACCGATGACATCCCACCATATGAGAAGAACTTGAATCTAAATTCTTTCAAGAGATCAAGTGCCTTCCACCACTTTGTGTTGTAAACCTGCCAAAACTTGAGACCTTGAAGGAGATAACAAAAGATGAAAGCAGGCTTCCTAACAGAAGCAAAACGAGTAAAGGGTACCGACAAAGGATTGGATCATCTAAACGGCAGAGATACTTTGCCAAAAACTTTTTGGCATCTAGTAGTACGTCTAGAGATGTCAAACGAGCCGGGCTTGGGCCGCCCGGCCCGGGTCCATCGGGCTTGAAGAGAAACCGGGCCGGGGCCGGGCCAAGGAGGCTGCAATCCGGGCCGGGTCGGGCCGGCCGGCTGAGGGGAAATTCTAGGCCCGGTCCAGGCCCTGGCCCTAGGCCCAATTTCTAGGGCCGGGCTTGGGCCTGCCCTGGCCGTTTTTTTTTTAATTTTTTTTAATTTTCTTATTATTCAATTTTAAATTTCATCTTTAGGCATGTCCAATTTTCAAATTTTGACAAATCTAATTTTTATCATTTTATTTCATTATATGTAATATTCATATATATGTATGTATGTATAGATATATTTATTTGTTTCTCATTTTATTTTTTGCTATATGTTAAATCTTTTCTTACTCTTCTTGGTGATCTTTATTAATAAAATCTGAACACATAACTAGCCGTTATATTGCTGTTGGGGGGGGGGGGTAAAAGTGGAATTTTGGGGGAATATATCCGTTGGAGGAAAAGGGGGAGAGAAAGGGGGAAAAACAAAAAATTCAAACAGGTGGAGCCGGAACCGGGCCGGGCTTGGCCCGGGCTTTTCCCTAGATTTTTTCGGCCTGGTCCAAGCCCAGGCCCTAAGCCCAATTCCTCTGGGCCAGCCCTGTTCATGAATGGGCCGGGCCGGCCCGGGCTTTTTTCGGGCTGGGTCGGGCCGGGCCGCGGGCCGCCCGGCCCGTTTGACAACTCTAAGTACGTCAAGATGTCGGTCAAAGTTGGAAAACAGAGTAACAGGTTGTCAAATTATACATGCATGCTGGGTGCGTCACTTATGACTATAACTCACTTTATATATAGTAGTCATTAATGATTACATAATACGACTAATGCTATTTTGTTAACGTCTTCGGTCAAAGTTAGCCCCTTTTAGCGGCGTCAAATGGATATTTAGAAAACACTACTCTCTATATCGGTATTGTAGTCATTTTCTTAGTTACAATCAGGGTTGCAACCAATAGGTTTTTTAGAAGATAAAATAAGAGCCTTTTCAAATATGATATAAAGTAATAATAATAATAATAATAATAATAATAATACGAGAGACACTTGACTTCTTCACATATGGCCTAACATTTTCACTGTGATGCGTGTCATTAAAGAAAGAGTTGTAAAACACGTGGTAAAGGCTATATGAAATTTTACTGAAAAGATAAAATCTAGTCCTCTCCAACCCCAACACGTGGTGAGATCAGATTAATCAAGAGCTTAACGTGAGCATAATGGAAAGATAACATGCAGAGTTGTCTAAGTACGTAAAGTTCACAATTTAATTCTTCTAAGACGAGCAAATTATAATTCACCACCGAAGTAGATTGTTGTGCTCTTGCACCCGATTCGACTCTTACAAAGCATAAGAAATTTAAGACAAGTACAATACACGATCTAACATTCATGCAAACATACTATGATATGCTATAACCAGTACAACAATTCAATAATGATAATCAATTGACTAAACATGCCAAGTAGCTCCAAGATAGATGCAACAATGCAGAGATGAAAAGTTCACAGGCAAACTAGTCCACTAGACTCTTGGTTAAGTCCTACACAAATACACTAAATAGACTGAACTAAAAGAACAAATTTTGGCTGCTATTCCAGTTATAGGAATCTTTCTCCAACTCTATATATAATGACAATTAATAGTCACTAAATGTCTCTAGTGGCTTTTCTGTTAACATTTTCAGCGACAATTCTTAAAAGCATTTTTTTAGCGTCACTATATAAAAATTACTAAAAAGATTTAGCAACCTTTAATTGTCACTACATGAGAATAGGAGAAAGATCCGTTCAACACCGGTGGTGGAAGCCAAACTTTTTCCGAACTAAAATATCAAATAAAGCCTATAAAATTGGAATGTCTACACTACACGTCTTTGAGCTTGATGGACTACGTGTCCTATAGTTTAACTTGCTTGTCTAACAGCTAAACCTTGTTCCTCGGTCAAACCGAGTGGATAAATATGCCATTAATGCCATGGAAATTTGGAAGTTGACTTTTGAGAGAATGCAGGACAGTTACAGTTGGTATCATGAACACAATTTAGTACCCATGCTGCTGAACTGTTCAAAGGGAAAAGTTTGCAAGCAAGATTGGGAAAACTAGCAGTGACTATTACAGTTTATAGGATATGGCAGGAGAGAAATTCAAGGATTTTTGAAAGAAGAAGAGCCAATGTGGAAGGGTGTATGCATGAAATCTAAAAATGAATTAGATACAGAACATATAGTTCCTCCCCTGCTATACCAACAGCTCAAAATATTGCTTTATGTCAAGCCTGGGGTTAGAGGAAGCTGTGTTGCTGACTAAGAAGTGAAGGAGACAATTGTACAGCATGCAGATTGCTTGTGTTTATGATCGACTGTTTTTTGCATAGAATGTAGAGGTGGGAATAAACTGTAAATAGGAGAGGAGATAGAAAGAAAGACAGTAAATGTACATATGTATGCACTTATTGGAATTAAAAAGGACCTTTTACCAATAAAATAAAATAAAATATATAAATAACATTTATCTTTAAAGAATAGGAGCACATTTTCCATAAGCTCACCTCTGCATATGAAAAAAATAACTTCAAATTGTAAAACTAGGCTAACTAACACTTCAATGTCCTCTAAAGTCTGCCTAAGCATCCAACCTGCTATGCATATTGATTGGCATATCTATGGTAGCCATTTAATGGCAAGTTTAAATAAAACCAATTAGGTTTGGAACCTTTTAGTGTCTATCGATAGCTTCTAAATTTACAATATTACAATCCAGCCATGCACTATCAATTCAAAATTCATATCGATTAAATACTCATTGATACTAAAATTTATTTGCTGGTGTCAACAACAACAACATAACAGACAATTATAGTTGTCAAAATTGTGTTATAGTTGCTAATATATTTTGAGTGAACCATATTCCACGTTTCTAACCCTCTCGACTCATAATATTTTTGACATGCACATACGAATAAGATCCATGCAGCCAATTTTCTTTTGTTTTCTTGAGTATAGCAATTACTTTGAATAAATTTGGATGGAACATAGAATTTTAATCATCACAATGATGAAAGTTTGACGTCACATATTTTTAGGCTCAGCTCCACGTACGAAAAATGGCAGAATCCATAGCAAAATCTATACTGTATACAACAGTAATATTAACTGTACAAGTCATGAAAAGTACGTACATCTTGACCCAGAAAAGATGGTAATTCAATTTTCAATGAGCAATAACTTGAGGCGGACCCAGATACTCATGGAAATCACGTTCTTTAAACAAAGTAATCATGATTGAACTCGAAAGGCCAGCGGAGCTCCAACGTGAGTCTTGTTCTTGTTTAAAATAAGTAATGGATAGTTGGGCAGATAACTAAATTGGAGAATCTAGTTCAGTTTGAAAATTGTTACTTACTTTTTTGTAATGGGTGCCTATGGCTCTTAATGAACTGTTTTTTTTTACGTATGTCTTGTTGGAGAGTTGTCAAAAGGGTCGGGCGGCCCGCGGGCTGGCCCGACCCGGCCCGTTTCTGGCTCGGGCTGGCCCGGCCCCGGAAGTGAACAGTAGAGGCCCAAAAATAAAGGGCCTTGGACTAGGGCCGAGGTTTCATCCAAAAAAGCCCGGGCCAGGCCCGGCCCGAAAAAGCCCGGGTTTTGGCCCGGCCCGAATCTAGCCCGAAATCAGGCCCGAAATTGGCCATGACACAGTTCCAGGTTCGGTCGACCTCAGCCTGTGCACCGCCTACCAGCGCTCCGTCGACGGTCGACCTCAGCCTCGACGCCATCGTCTCCCGCAGCGCCGACCTCGACCGCCACCTCTCGTCCCTCCTCCGCTCCGCCGACGTCCTCCACCTCGACGCCATCGTCAAGGGCACCGCCTGCATCGACGGTGTCAAAAAAGCCCTGGCCTCCGAAGACTTCGAATCCGTCGCCACATTTGTTCAGACGTTCTTCCAAATCGACTCTCTCTTTCCCTCATTCATTCGACTCTCTCTTTTCCTCTTCACTCTTTACCTACGGCCACCCTCCATAATCATCCTTGCAACCAGCCACTACTGTTCCGGCCAACCATCACCGTACCCAATTCCAAACGCCACCATACCCACACAATCAATTTACAACCAATACCCACCATGGACAGATCTGATAAAAGAAAAAGAAGAAATTGCATATAGATCTCTTGGCTTCTCTGGTGTGGTGACGACGATGCTCACAAGGCGGTGACGGCGGTGCTAGGTGTGGGCATCGACGCCGTGTTGTCCTTTAAGCGGCGGCGACCGGCAGCCGTCAGATCCCATCGCCTACCATCAACCTCAGCCCTGTGACCATCTACCTCCGCCATGTAACCGCATCGCTCAAGAGCTAAAGGCGCCTGTTGTTAGAGGAGGCAACACTGGGCTTCATCCAGTTTCACAAAACAGGGGAGATCGGGAGAACATGGGGAAAGGCGAGAGAGAAAATGAGAAATGTTAAGAATGAGAAGAACAAGGGAGAAGACTGAAGAGGCTGGAGAAGAACAAATCCAGCTCGCTGCCAAGGAAAAAAAATAGGCCCGGGCCCGGCCCTAAAGTTAGGGCCTAGGGCTTGGGCCTGGACAGGGCCTCCATTTCCTAGCTTTGGGCCCGGCTCGATTTTCAAGGCCCGAAGCCCTAAATGGCCCGGCCCGTTTTTTGGCCCATTGGGCCTGGGCTGGGCCAGCCCAAGCCCGGCCCATTGACAACTCTATCTTGTTGTTAAAAAAGTAGACTTCGTCCTCCGAGTCACTCTCTCCCAAAAAAAGTGATTACAGGGTACTCTGCTCCGTCAAGCTCAGCGAAGTCCTTCCATGGCTTCCTCAAACCTTGATTCGTCCAACATAGATGAAGAATTAGCTCTATTGTGGGCATCTGATCCGTATTGACCTAGATCTTCTGCGAATCTAATCAAAGAGATGGATTCCCATGTTTTCCCTCAAACCTTACTTCAAAGAATTGTCAACCAGTTTTGGAAAATAAGGGGTCTGTCGAAGTGGAAGCGATAGGGGAGCTATTTGCGTTTCACTTCTCCGATGCGTTAGACATGGAGTGTCTCCTGTCTGAAGGGCCATCGAACGTCCATGGTGCCTTGCTGATTCTGGTTCGCTGGGTTCCCTTCCAAAGCCTCTTTCATTAGATTTCTCCACGGTAGGCAGTTTCTTTGGCGAAGTGCTAGCGGTGGATTGGTCACCTAATCGACAGAACAAGCGTGATTACTTTCGAGTACTGGTTAGAATTGTGCTTCAAGAGCCGTTGGTTGCCGGAGCTTTCGTGCCAACCGTAGGGGAACATGGAACCTGGGTGTGGGCTACTTATGAAAAGCTCTTCCGTATCTGCTAACGTTGTGGTATGGTCGGACATAGACATGGCAAACGGGTATACCCGTTAGATACGAGTAAAATTTGTTCGGGTCCGGATAAAAACGGATCGGATAATTTATATTCGGATTTTTTTCGAGAAGGCATTTTGAGAATCTGTACCCTACCTTTGCGGGTAGGGTATTATCCGCAGGTAAAATCTAATTTCTTATTAAGTATTTTTTAAAATTAACAGATTTTAATTACTAACTAATTATGCTTATGTTAACCTCCAACAATCCAAATCCAAATCCAAATCCAAATTACAACTATAGTATTAATTTCTCCATAAAAAATCATTACACAACGATCAAAATCACTTAATTCAACAATCACAACAAACATCACAACAAAAAATCAAATAAAACAACAAACTAAAGAACAAGACTTCTCGATCTAACAAAATAAAACATAACAGAGAACAGTGAAGATGAAGGGGGTGAACATCTTCTCAAGAACAAGATCTGGCGGTAATGGAGTGAAGTCCAAAATCATGGTCGTGGTCAAGAGCGACAGTCAGCGACCACCATGGAGCCTCTACCGTCAATTACTTCTTCGAACGACGGCGGAGAGCTACGTTAGATCCGTGCGCAACTGATCATGAGAAGGACTTGGTGCCGTGGACTTCATGCGAAGTAGTGTTGTCGTGATCTGTGATTGTTGTTCCTTCGAGAGAGTGGATCCATGAATTTTGAGAGAGCAGATCTTTGATTGATAGGTTTTCAGTGAGAGTGAGAAACTGAGAAAGAGAGAGAGGTGGCAGAAGTGGAGAAGAGGGAAAACAAAAGGGTCTTAGGGTTAGTTAAGGGGATTTATATATTGCAATAACTGGGTAACTCCCGTATCCAATTCAGACCGACCCGAAAATACGGTTCGATTCGGATACATATTTGATTTTCACGAGTAGTAGATATGTGTACCCGTATCCGGAATTTTTGACCGGATACGGGTCTACTTGCGGGTACGGATAAAAAATTGCCACGTCTAATCGGACATGTAAAGAGAGACTATCCCAACACCTTTTCTCAAGCTCGGCTAAAGGTCAAAATGGTGATTGACAGATATGCCAATCGCCCTTCCTCCCTGTTATTTCACCAACCCCATCGACCCCTGTTCTCTCGACAAATTCGTGCATTTGCAAACACAAGTTGGAATCGGACAAGCCACATCTTCATAGACTAGTATGATGTGGCTCACAACGCTAATTCTCATATGCCCATGGGTCATCACCACCAATCAGAGTCCTCAAATGATGGTCACAGTGACCTGCAAGATTCCGATGAAGCTGCTAACAGTGCTTCAAGGTCACAAGAATCATCCATGGAGGATGAAGATTTCTTTTCGGTCCCCAGTGAATCACCGAAAAAATGGTGTCGTCATAAATAATTGCTTCTTCTCTAGTGAATAATGAGGTGGCACTCTCAAGTTCCAAGGCCCTCTGCCCGCTTGACACCTGTACGATTCCATGCACAACTGGTCAATAGGGCTCAGCTATGTGGCGGCGTTTCTCGGAAGTAGCATACGCACTATTTTCCCTGAGCAAGTGGATAAGCTATCAGACAAGGACTTTTAAGTCAGCAGTAGACAATGGGCCGAGGTGTTTTTTTGGACCCATTGCTACCAACTTAGACTTCTGCTTGTCTGGGCCTTTTCCAGAGAAAGTACCTCCTTGGGCCAACACTGCTACAAGCCACATGAATACGGTTGACCCATTTCCACAGACTTCACCTGCTTAGAATAAAAACAACACACACACACAAGCCTGGAACTGCCGATTGCTCTGAGAAGATGACCTGTGAGCAAACTGCCTCCATTGCTACTTCTCTTGGCATCCAAGATCAATATGGCACCAACCTCTCACGAGACTTGGATGCTAGGCACTCTTTACTGCATAAGCCACCTGGCAGTGCAAGCTCCCTTCATCCATCCTTAGCTCCACTTCCTCCGCGGTCAAATCCCTAAGCCTGCATATTTGAGTAAGCTTGAATTCGGACGGCTCTTCTTCGATGGTGACTGCAAGGCAATCAAGCATCTTGCGGGTTTGGTATTAGAGAATGCAAAGAAACTTGCCCCCGTGGAGGTTGAAATAACGGACTCAACAGCAGTTATGCAATTGTCTACATGCAAAGCTCTTATCCGAAGATCTACAAAGCTCTCATCTGAAGATCTACATCTGGACCTGCAATTCTAAATGCGTCATCTTCTACCTTGGGTATGGCATCTTCAGAGGCCTCGGGCACACAAAAGCGACAATCAAGAAAAGAATCAGAGTGCAATCTTGATCTGGTCAATAAAGAGCACCGTCAATCTAGTTCTAGTTCCTCAGGCCACTCTCCTTCTTCGTCCGAATCAGTGGGTTCGAGGAAAAGCATGCCCGCGATGTGAAGCTGATGGTCTCCGAGCAGGCTCCGAAAAAATGGTGCCACCACAATCTCCCGCTCGCCCATCGTTCCTCTAGGTATGCGCACCACACACACACCCATCCTTTCTTGCAATTACTAAAGTCAGCACCTCAAATGTGAATTCTACTTGCATGCCTTTTTTTGTGTTAGCTGTTGGTTCTTCACATAATTTTGTTGACTAGAGAGGTTGTCTCATTATTTTGATGAGCAGTGTAAGGCCTGCTCGGCAGCTACTAACTCAGTTAGTATACCCCCAGCGGAGGACACTTTCGGTACCCTTATATGCCAAACTCCTTTGTCTTCCGCGGTCCACTTGTGCTCACCGCATGAATCCTTACTCTGTCATCCAACTTTTGGGGTTGAGCCTCTCTAACCCCTAGTTTTTAAATGAGGTGTTTATCTTAGAACAGTGGACGTTTGGGTCTAAAGAAATGAAGAATTGTATTCATTGGTGTGTCTTTATAGAATGACAAAGCATTCCTTTATATACTGCACAACAATCAGTTTAGATCCTAAAATCAAGCTAATCTAGATCCAAGAATCAAGTTAATTTAGATCCAAGAATCATGCTAATTTAGATCCTAAAATCAAGCTAATCAAGCTAAAATCAAGCTAAAATCAAGCTAATATGAGATTATTCTCCTTTACTCCCCCTCAAGTTGGAGCATGGATATTTGAAATGCCCAACTTGCCCAGTAAAATGTGGAAGCGTTCCTGACCAAGTGCCTTGGTGAAAATGTCTGCAAGCTGATACTGAGACGAAATTGGTCGAGGTAATAAAGCTTTGGACTGAGTGTGGTGCCGAACAAAATGACAGTCTATTTCAATGTGCTTTGTGCGCTCGTGAAACACTGGGTTGGCCACAATGTGTAATGCGGCCTGATTGTCACAAAATAAGGAAACTGGATTTTGATGAGAGACCCTTAAATCAGAGAGGAGTCGAAGAAGCCAAATAATCTCACTTGCGGTGGTGGCCATTGTCCTGTATTTTGCCTCAGCAGTGGAACGCGAGACTATGGATTGTTTCTTTGAACGCCAGGAAATGGGTGAAGATCCCAAAAACACGATATACCCAGTGGTAGATTTGCGAGTTGTTGGGCAGGCAGCCCAATTGGCATCGCAATAAGCACGTAGTGACAGAGAACTGTTGGAGGAGAGCAACATACCTTGACCGGGCGAATTTTTGAGGTAGCGAATTTTTGAGGTATCGAAGAACGCGTATGGCAGCATCATAATGTGGTCGTCTTGGCTTGTGCATGAATTGACTTAGGATGTGAACTACATAACTTATGTCTGGACGAGTGATCGTGAGGTAGAGTAATCTGCCAATGAGACGTCTATACTGTCCTGGATCATCATATAGTTCTCCTGAATTAATATCAAGTTGATGTTGTTCAGCCATGGGTGAGGAAGATGGCTTGCAACCTGTTAGACCACATTCCGTTAAAATGTCAAGAACATATTTGCGTTGGCTTAACACGATGCCATCAGAAGAACGTGCCACCTCAATGCCGAGAAAGTACTTGAGTTTACCGAGATCCTTAATATTGAACTTAGTATCCAAGTAGTGTTTTAGCCAAGAAATTTTAGCTGAATCAGTCCCCGTGACAATCACATCGTCAACATAAATAAGGACAGCAAGAAAAGATCCTTTACGAGCGAAGGTGAATAAAGAATGATCAGATTGAGACTGAATAAAACCGACTACAAGTAAGGACTGAGTAAACTTGTGATACCAATTGCGTGAAGCCTGACGAAGCCCATAAAGAGACTTTTGAAGACGACACACACGATTCTCCCCCTGTTTAGAAAAACCTTGAGGAATCTTCATGTATACTTCCTCTTCTAGATCTCCATGCAAAAAGGCATTGTTAACATCCAACTGATGGAGTTCCCATTTCTTTATTGAAGCAATGGCAAGAAGACACCGTACCGTAACTAGTTTGGCAACTGGTGTAAATGTTTCATGAAAATCTAGACCTTCAATCTGGGTGTATCCCTTAGCCACAAGTTTTTGTATCTCTCCACAGTGCCATCTGGGTGGAATTTGACTTTATATACCCACTTAGAATCAATGGCACGTTTCCCAGATGGTAATGGCATAAGTGTCCAAGTGTTATTAGCTTCCAAAGCAGAGATCTCCTTGGCCATGGCATCCCTCCAATGAGCATGTTTCACTGCTTGAGAAAAATATTTGGGCTCATCGACCGAAGAGATGGCCGCTAAAAATGCAGTGTGAGTTCTAGAGAATTTGGAATAAGAAATATTATGGGACAAATGATATACCGTCGAGTTAGCAGATGGAGAGAAAGAGTGCGAAGTAGATGAAGGCGGGGCAAGGGATGGTGGCAATGTATAATTGTACCCAGAAAGATTCTTGGACACCTGTCTTGTGCGCTTAGAAGGCACAACCGGAGGTTCATGTACAGGTAAGGCAGATTGCTCAGTTCTGATGAGTGACTGTATGGTAGATGGTGACAACTTAGCAGATCATGTTGCTTGATCCAAGGGTATCTGGTCTTGGGATGAGGATGATCCAAGAGATAGGGGTTCAAGGTCGACGTTGTGGGGTGAGTTTGATCTAGTTGGCACATCACTGGTCTGAGTTGATTTACTAGTTTCACCTGTGGGTGCATGGCTAGCTGCTTGACACTCCCAATCAACTGGAAGATGATCTGTTAACCCAAAAGGAGTGGCAGGCTTGTAGGTCAGCAATATTATCCTTTTGTCAGCAAAAGGAAATATGCTTTCAAAAAATTGAACATTTCTTGAAGAGTAAATCACTTTGCTCTCCAAATCATAAATCCTATATCCTTTCTGCCCATTGGGATAACCAACAAAAATGCCAGACTTACTTCGAGGGGCGAACTTATCATGTGGCTTGCCATTCATGTGCCCATAACAGAGACATCCAAAAGTTCGCAAATGATCATAGTCAGGTACCTTATCAAATAATACTTCATAAGGTGTTCGGTTTTGGAGCACAAAAAGTGGCATGGGGTTGATTAAGTAAGCAACGGTAAGTACGCACTCCCCCCAAAAATTTGACTGGAAGTTTGGCCTGGAATCGTAAAGCTCTAGCTACCTCTAAGAGATGTCTGTGCTTTCGCTCCACCACTCCATTTTGTTGCGGTGTATCCGTGCAGCTTGTTTGTCTGTCCATTCCATTCTCAAAATAATGATGTAATAATTCACGATGTCCAAATTCAAGGCCGTTATCAGTTCTAAAAACCTTGATTCTGGTGTTAAATTGTGTCTTAACCCAGTTGAAAAACATCAAGAGGTAGTGTCTAGTTTCGGACTTGAACTTCATGAGAAAAATCCATGTGGCTCAACTATGATCATCAACAATCGTGAGAAAATAATGTGAACCCGAATGAAATTTAGTACGGTATGGACCCCATATATCACAATGGACTAGATCAAAGTTGTGCATCGATTTATTTTTGCCATGTGGAAAAGGCAATCTAGTTTGTCTGGCCTTTCAACAAGCATCACAAAATAAAAGTTTTGGCGAATTGAAAGTAACAGGTAAGTTGGAAACCAGCGAGATACGGTTCATTGGTAGATGCCCTAAACGACGGTGCCATAAATCCGTAGTGTTATGTCCTTTTGACAGAAGCGCCTTCCCCGCCCTCGCTGGTTCCAAATGATATAAGCCATTTCGCACTCTACCCACTCCAATCGGCTTCCTCAAGAGTAAGTCCTGTATCACACAAAATTCAGATCCAAAAATTAGAACACAGTTGAGATCTCGAGTCAATTTATTGACTGATAATAGGTTAAAACAAAAATTAGGCACTCCCAAAACTTGTTCGAGATGCAAATTGGGGCCAAGATTTACTCGTCCCAAAGCATGAATTGGGACGGTATCACCGTTGGGAATTTGAACCGGGGGTACACCTGGATTTGTATAAGCATCGGACATAGTATCAAGTTTACATGATATATGATCCGTGGCCCCTGTATCAATAATCCACGAGTCTGGCTTACCAGATATATTTTGTGAGGTCATATTTGCAGAAGGTCCATTAGTGGGTCATGATTGGCGGCCCAAAAGATCAGCAAGTCTTTGCATTTCACTGGGTGTGAAGCTTGGAAATGACACAGACTTGTCGGATGTGGCAACGAATTGCTGTGAAACCCTTGTCGCTGGTGCTGTGTCTCTGGCAGTGCGCGACCATGGTTGATATGCAGGGCTGTGATTTGGAAATGGTGCGGATGCGTCGGCAGTAGCTGCAAACGGCTGGGCAATTGCCGCCGACGATGTTTTGCCTCCGGATGCGCGGAGCCATGGCTGATTTCCTCCTCTTGGTTTGGGTCTTCTCCATCCAGGTGGATATCCGATGATCTCATAACAGTTCTCTCTAGAGTGATTGGATCGATTACACTGGGTACAATGTAATCCACCATGCCGTCTTTCTCCAGAATTTTCACCACGCCGGTCAATTTTCTGGTCACCTCCATGCCGCATATGTGGTGCTTTAGCCAATAAAGTTATGGCCTCGATAGTAGGGACACGCGCAGCAGCGACCACTTGCTGTTTTTTTTCTTGGGCAGCCACGACATATGCTCTCCCAAGTCCTGGAAATGGATCGATGCTTAGGATTTGGGATCGCACCGTCTTGTAAGTATCATCCAATCCCATAAAAAAAATGAAGACTTTCTCTTCTTCTCGCATTTCCTGCATTTTCTTTCCGGCACCACAAGTACATACAGGTATAGGTCTAAGATTATGTAGTTCATTCCACACACCTTTTAACTTACCATAGTATGTAGAAATAGTAGATTTCTCTTGTTGTAGTAGAGCAATAGATCGCTTCAGGTCATACACTCTAAGTGCAATGCCCTGAGTAAATCGTTCATTAAAATCGCACCAAATTTCACTTGCAGTGTCTGCATGTGCGGCACCAGTTTGTAATTCTCTAGAAAGAGAATTGACGATCTATGATTTGACCACTGCATTACACTGGATCCATGATTGAAAATCCCCGGAATGAACATCGGGTTTTGCTATCAACCCGTCGATGAACCCTGCCTTATTTTTGGATTGGAGCGCCGTCAACATGTTACGTCTCCAAGTGAAATAGTTCTCTCCATTTTCACTTAGAGGTTGTGTAACGAAGATCAAGCCTGGATGATCAGACGGATGCAAGTAGAACGGAGATTTGGTGTCAATTGCGATGTTTTGAACATTCGCAACGGGCGCCAAACCCTCATGAACATAACTTGCAGATTCGTCTTCCATGACTGAGAAATTGAAAAGAAATGCCTATGCTAGAAAGATGGCTCTGATACCATAAAGAAATGAAGAATTGTATTCATTGGTGTGTCTTTACAGAATGGCAAAGCATGCCTTTATATACTGCACAACAATCAGTTTAGATCCTAAAATCAAGCTAATCTAGATCCAAGAATCAAATTAATTTAGATCCAAGAATCATGCTAATTTAGATCCTAAAATCAAGCTAATCAAGCTAAAATCAAGCTAATATGAGATTATTCTCCTTTAGGGTCAATGATCCACTGTTCTCGTAATTAAATGGTTGATCCATTTGTACATTCCTGACCTTGTCTTTCTAATGGAAACCAAATTACCGTTTGTCAAAGTTTCTCTCCTTTTTCGAAACTTGGGCTAAGTTATGTTGGCATGTATAAACACTATTGGCGGAAGTGGGGGTCTATGGTTAGGTGGTCTACCGACCTCCTCGGTCTCGGTCAAATCTACGGACAAAAACTTTATTTTGATATCGCTATTATCACATCATGGGAATGAGGTCCTTTACGAGTTTGTCTACCGGCACCCCGCGGTCAAATTCTGTAGTAAAACATGGAGTAAGATTGAATGGTGTTCTGTGTCTATACAGAGACTTAATCAAGTTTCTTCCCCTGCTGAGAAAACTGGGACTCACTCGGACTCTTTTTCGGGGGCTCATAGCTTACGCTACTTCCTTTCAATCTTTGGGTTAGTGGATATTGGTTGGAAGGGTTCGCCGTTCACTTGGATGTGTGGCTCGCTAGAGCATGGCTTTGTTCTGGAAAAACTTGATAGGATTATGGCCTCCCCGGATTGGATACTGCAGTTCCCCAAAGCCGTTGCCTCCAACCTCGGTATTAAACGCTCAGATCATGCTCTGTTGCTCTGTGATGATAACCCGTTTAGGTTTTTCTTTCCTAAACCCCAGCGGTTTGAAGCCTTTTTGCTGTATCAATCCCTTTGCCTCAACATTCTCAGGGAAACCTGGGCCTCACCACCTCTTGGTTCTCCTCTCTTTCAAGTGATGACCTGTACTCGAACGACACTGCAGAATCTTTCCCGCTGGAATCGGGAGAATGTTGGCAACCTACCCGGTCTCATTAGCTCCACTAATAATCTTTTTTCCTCTTTGTTCTCTCAAGAGTCTCCTCCAACCCCTCCTTGCAATTTGGTCTTCACCCTTCGAAAGTCACTTGACTTTCTTCTTGAATGTGAAGAAGTTTTTTGGGCCCAACACTCTAAAACCTTGTGGCTTGATTTGGGAGACAAAAGTACAAAAGTTTTTCACACCGCTACTCATATTCACTCCTTACTAGATGATTAGGGTACCGCTCATATTGATGAATCCAGCATTCGTCAAATCCTTATCAATCACTTTTCTGCCTTATTTTCCTTTGAAGTAGTCCCTCCACTCACGCACCTTAGCTTTGTTCAGCGTCATCATCTTTCCTTCGATCAGATTCTTTTGTTGAATCAACCCTTCTCGGATAGTGAAGTGAAATCAGCGATTTTTAACATAAATGGTCTCAAATCACCCGATCCTGATGGCCTCCCCGATGCTGTCTTCCATAAAGGCGGGGACTTTATGGGTTCATTGGTCACTCAAAGGGTTCTTTCCTTTCTCAATTATGGTCATTTGTTAAGGGAGGTGAATAATACCTTTTTAGCCCTTATTCCTAAGATTCCTTGTCCCTCTTTAGCTAGTGACTTTCGCCCTATCAATGTCTGCAATGTAGTCTACAAAATCATTGCTAAAATTCTAGTCTCTAGGTTGTCTCCTGTCATCAGTTCCATCATCTCTCCCTTCTAGACCGCCTTTTTTTATCGGTCTGTTGCATTACCGACAATATTATTTTGGCTCAAGAGCTTACCCACTGTGTTTTGAAAAGAAAGAAAGGCAGCACCGTCTTAGTTGCACAAAACTGGATATTAGTAAGGCTTTTGACCGCTTGCACTGGGACTTCATTGAACTTGTTCTACAAAAATACCTCTTCCCATTTTGTTGGATCAGACTCATCATGCAGTGTGTGTCAACCGTGTCTTACTCCACCCTAGTCAATGGAGCTCTGACCCCTGATTTTTCCCCCAAGCGTGGTATCAAGCAATGCGACCCTCTCTCGCCTCTAATTTTTATCCTATGCTCGAAAGTTCTTTCGACCGCCCTTCTTGAAGCTGAAAACTCGGGTAGAATCACAGGGATCAAGGTGGGCAGAGCGTTTCCTGCGATCTCTCATTGCATATTTGCCGATGATATATTTCTATTCCTTAAAGTAAAAAAAAAAACCCGCAAGAGACATTTCTGAGCTCTGTTCGATCATTTCCAACTATTGACATGTATCGGGACAGCAAATTACCTGGCACAAATCTGGACTTACCATTAGTCCAAATGCCTCAGACATAGTCAAGCAACAGATTGAATCCGTCCTAGCCTTTTCTACTAAGCCAACTATTGGGAAATACTTGGGAATTCAGTTGGATATCTCGACCGAGAAAAGGTCAATTTTTGTCGGTCTCATCCGACAGGTTCAAGACAGATGTGCTCATTGACTAGGTCTCCTACTAACCAAAGCCAACAGAGCAACCTTAATTCAGTCAGTCCTATCTTCGATCCAGATTCACTACATGTCAGTTTACAAATTTCCTATCCATGTCTGTAATCAATTAGATCAAATCCTAGCCCAATTTTGGTGGTCGGGAGAAGCATCCCATAAATCTATCCACTGGATCTCTTGGACGATCCTGTGCCTCCCCAAACATCAGGGAGGTCTGGGTTTCCATGACTTTCGATCTTTTAATGATGTGTTGCTCGCAAAACAGGCATAAAAAAATCTGGTCTTTGCCTTAAAGCCTGATGGCCAAATTAAAGTCCTCAAAGGCCGTTACTTTCAGCAACAAGATTTTCTCTAGGCTAAACATATACATAATAGTTCATGGGTGTGGAAAAGTCTTCTCGTTGGACAGAGAGTCTTAAAGCAAGGGATACAATGAAAAATACGGGATGACAGGTCCATATTGGTATGGATGAATTGGTGGCTGCCTAACTTTCCACCAACTAAGTTGGTTCCTTTTCGAACGCCGGCCAGTAGCCATTGGCAGGTTTTCGACCTAATTTCTCAGGACTCACAATCTTGGAATGTAGAGCGAGTCCTTTCTCCCTTCCCTATTGATCTGGCCACTTTTATCTTCAGCCTCAAGCTCTCATCACTCTCTTCTGCCGATGAGTTTTCTTTAGCCTTCTCCTCAAATAAGTTCTTTTCTGTTTCATCGATGTACAGTTTTCTCACTAGCCACTCCTCTTGCTCTTCTACTCTTGACCTTAGTATCCCTTCTAAACTTTGAAAACGTATGTGGAAACTGCCTATTCCGGCTAAATTAAAATTCTTTCTATGGCAATTTCTCCATAATCGCCTTTCTTTATATTCCAAACTCCTTAAAAGACACTATCCCCTTGTTGACTCATGTCCTCTCTGTCATAATGCCTCATATACCCATGAATATTTATTCCTTAACTGTCCTACAGTTTGGGAAATAAAAAAGAAAGCACTTTTTGAGCCTGAGTCCTTAGATGTGATCCTAGGCTCCTCGAGAGCCTGGCTCTGCTCCTGGTTATCTAAGCCTATCTTTAGGAAGTCGCTTGATCTTTTGTACATTATTCGTATTTCCTTTATGCTCTGGAATATTTGGCTTGGTCGAAATGAGCTTATATTTCTCCACATTATATTCCTTTTACTACTTCTCAGATCCTAAGGAAATTAAATCGGTCTCTACAGAATCTTCGTGGTTCCGCTATGTATCAGTCTAGGCTTAGCAAAACTTTAGATCCTAGACCCCAGTGTAAACTTACAACCCGTCCACTCCTCGAGTTTATGCATTTCTCTCCTCCTTTCCTTTCGCTTTTCGTCTCTCAACAGTGTTCCTGTCTTTGGAATGCTGCCCGAATTACTTGTGTTGTGGGGATCACGGAAAGACGGGAAGGTAACAGAAGGGGTTTGGGTTTAGTTCTGTTTAATGTACGCTGGGTGCCAATCGATTCATATGTGTCCTCCTTTTTCTCACCTGACATGACAGTAGGATCGACTCATATGTTCTTACCTTGGTTATTCAGTGGTTAGCGTCATTGCCTAGTTCTCACATTATTATCTTGCTTGACCCTTCGCTTGTCATTGGACATCTTTCAGGCCATGATCATCGACCTTGTGGTTTGTTTGCACAATGTGTATAGTGGTTGGCTTTACAATTTGATTCATCAGTCAGCCACAGATTATTGCATTCAGTGCACATCGGGAGGAGTACAGATCGAGTTCTGGACCTAGCTTCAGCTTTGGCTACTTTTGGTTTATGTCACAGGTTTGGTTTTCCACAACAGTGGTTTGATAGTGTACAAGCTGCGGTCCCTTTTGCCTCATCTGATGCTTTGGATTCTTGAGCTCTCCTCCAAGATTTTTGTCGCCTCAATCTGCTGTGTCTTTTCCCGTTCTTAGCTGTGTGCCTAAACTATTGTTGTTCTTTTGTTTTAGTTCTGCTTTGTACGTAAACTAACTTTTGTACTACTTCTTTTCATGTAATATAGTTCTCAATATTAAAAAAAAAAAACATATGTATTGGTACACGTGGAGCCTGATTTTTTATTTTTTAAAAAGTACATTGTTCAAAACACTTTTCACCAATTCTCAACTTCGGGGATCTTGCTGGCAACTGTGGGTACACGGGGTGAAATGTAAATGTAGTTTTCTGCTTTGACGGTTCTCTTAGATATCTTGTAGTTTTCGACAATATTTGGTGGGGGTAAGATAGTTTTTTCATTGTCAATAATTGCTGAGTAGTGAAATTGCAAAGAGGTCATGATCTTGGAACATAACCATATTAATTAACCTTTTAAAATCTTTTATTTTGTGTCTGTTTTGTATGCTGGTTTTCTTCTATTACTTTTGTTAAAGACTCTGCCTCCTAAACCTCGATATTATTGTATAACCTTATGCTTAAATTATGTCACATGTGTTGAGGAATTCTTGGGGGTAGTTAATAATATGAATTATAATTTTGGCTGCTACGTAATTTGTAGAAAATGTATACAATTGCTAACCATGTCTAGTGACAATTTTGTTGACATCTTACAATAATTCGCAGCAGAATTTTTTTTTAACGTCACTAGGTAAATGCTACTTGAAGTATATAAGGATTATTAATTATTGCTATATAAAAGTTGTAGATATCAACTTACAAACACGAGTAGTAGCAAAAGTATTTTCTACTTGGAGGGAGATGTAATGCGTGATAGACCGATTGAGTTGTTTTCCCGTTCAAATCACATAATTAACATAAGTACCGTAGCAAAATGAAAACAACATAAAAAAGTAAAATTATTACTAATCAAAAGACTCTAAAACCTCGAACAAGGGCAAACTAATTTATTGCCAGAATAAAGAGGGGTAAATTCTTCAGATTTGTGGGCCGGACCGGTGCGACTTCTTTGTTACAAGACGATTTATAATTGCACCTCTTGCTTTCCTACGAGATAGGTTGCAATCAACACATTCATTTTGGAGAGTAGAAGTTGCAAATTTTGTATTCCTGTTTGAATACGAGCGTCTGCCTGATTACATAAGTTTGGTTGCAAGATCTAGGGCACCTTAACGCCTTCGCTACAAATTCGATGGGAGGGGAAAGGGTACCTTAACCGGCCTTGGTGAAACTGGAATCTCGCGTTGGAGGATCTGGTAGGCACTACTTAAATCACTAGAACCAACCTCGCTGCTCCAAGCATTACTATACGTTCCACATTAGGCTGTCGCAGCACATTATGGGAGTCTCTTAATTAGGATTTTCCTTCTATCAGGTAAGAGCAAAACACAACGCTTAAAATTACTTTCATTTTTTGGATGTATCCGTTGAAAGAAGGTCAAAATAAGAATATGATAAAAGGGAAGAATAGAGATTGAAAACGTTTTCCACAAGGCGAAAGGTCATAGGAATCTTCTATAAAGCAATTAGATTACCTTCCTGAAAAAATCAAACCATCTCCAACTCTTTTCCCTCAACCTTCTTCTCACCTTTAGCCACATTATCAGTTGCACTCTCGACCTTGTCGCAAAATATGTAATTGCTAGCAAAAAAGGTGAAGTAGATGAAGTTTAAGGCTCCTAAAGCCGCAATTATGTAGTAGTAGTACTCAAGCCTATTCTGATTAAGATCATGTCCACCCAACCATGGCGTGCCGTTCTTCCCAGTGAAACTGTGAATAACATTCAGTATAAGCGAGTTCACGTAGCTTCCCAACGATAAGCTGATGAAGAAGAGTGAGCCCGCAACACTCCTCATGCTCTCCGGCAGTTGTGCAGTCAGAAATTCCATGATGGCAATACATACGAAAGCTTCGGTTAAGCCGGATAGGGCGAACTGAGGCAAGAGCCATGCCATTGAAAGAGGTGAGACGAAAGAGCCATGACTCAAAGCTAATTCGCGGCGTTTCTTCTCGACGAACCCAGATAGTATCATGCAAAGGATGGAGACGACAATGCCAATTCTAATTCGTTCCCTGATGGGTATTCTCGCGTCCCTTCTAAGTATCTTCTTCACAACGGGGATGTAAATGCTTTCATAGACGATAACCCATATCGATAGCGCTAGCATGGACGCGATGGTCAACCAAGCCGGCGGAATCTTGAACTGATGTCCGATTGATTTTTCCATTTGAAGCGCCTGAAGGACACCAAATGTGCCTTGTTGGTCGATGGCAACAAAACCACCGATTCCTGATATCCAGACCGGAACAACTCCTACCAAGCATTTCAATTGCTCCACTTGTTGCAAAGTACACAACGTCCAACTACTCTTTTGCCCTGGAACGTTCATATCACTTGGAGCAGTTAAAATAGCAGCCTTATCAAGGCACTTCAGCCTATTGGTTCGCGGCAACTTTGATGCTTGTGGATCTGAGGGTGCAGGATCGTGAAAAGAATGGCCATGAGTCAATTCTATGGTTGTCTTTCTTTTGCGAAAAGCAGCCACCATCACCTTCAACATGTCCACAAAAACGCTTCCTTGAGGCTTTTTATATACGTAAACATGGCGTCCCATTAGGAAAGCTGTTATCGATAGGACAAAGCAGGCGACTGGAATGACGTAACCGAGAGTCCAGCTGACATAAGTCTGAATATAGACTACTCCAGTGAGAGCTATCAAGAGAGCAACCGAAAATGATAACCACCACCAATTGAAAAAGCTATCGAGTTGCATCTTTCCCTTTTCCGTGTTTGTGTCGAACTGATCTGCACCGAATGCAATGTTGCAAGGTCTGATGCCGCCTGCTCCTATGGCTAGTAACCCAAAACCCGTGTAAAGGACACCCATCTGCCATCTTTGAGGTTGAATGCAATTGACTTGCTCATTGCAAGGGGGTGGTCTTAGTTTAGGTATACCTGCTGTTAGGGCTAAAGTTGCCATCCCCTGTCAATAGTACAGGGAAAAGATTCATTGTTTTCAATTCAAGATCGAAGTCATACTTATGACACTAAAACAACTGGATAGCCTTTGAAAATAAGCTACGAATTTTGCTAAAGCAATGTAAGAAGACAAAAGTAGACACTTAATGGGAAATTCTTAGTTCTTTTTTTCCCCTTCTTTTGAGAGTAAGACTGTAACTGCAACCAAGTCTATTGAACGAGATGTTGCTGATTTTGTTTTAGTTCAAACATGCAAGAGAAACGGCAAGTGAAAAAGTTACAGATTTATTGACCATGCACGGGCATTGCAGCCATAGAAGGATACAAAAACTCGCAAGAACTACGATATAAGGCATGTAAAAATGATCAAGCTTCAATTTGAAAATGAGGTTACAGGAATCAATTAGGTGGAGTTGAAGATTTCGCACCAGAAGAGAAGCGATGGAGCCGAAGAGGAGAGTGAAATATCTGCCAAGATAAGCATCAGAGATCAAAGCACCAGCTACTGATGCAATGTTGCAGGTACCAGACCATATGGTTACCACATTAACCAACAGTATGCCACCCAGGTTGTATTTTGTACGCAAATACACTGTGATGTTGGATACCAAGCTCATGGACGCCAACTTCTCACATGCCTCGTTACCTTTAAAAGACAAATTATGTCAAACCTCTACATTAGCAACTTTATAATCTATGGCAACCACAAAATTTTAAGGCCTGTTAGGACACCCATGCAGCTGTTCTACGTTATCAATTTCAGTTTTAATTTCATTTCCAGTTTCTGCTATTCAGATTCAGTTTGTTCCAGCGCAAAAACTTGGCTGCAATTTCCAGAAAACAACAATGGTAATCAAACCAATTTGACAAAACAACGAACTAATTAAACGGGCATGCAAAGCGGGCATGATTTATGAATTTAAAAGTTTTATAGACATTACCAATGATGTATTTCACCGATCTCCAACCACCAGCTTTTCTAGGTGAAGGGGTATTCACGGGAAGAGGGTCATGTTGCTCCGTTGAAGGAACATGGTTTGCATTCTCCATCTCCGCCTGTCTCTATCAGTTTTCTGGATTCCGTTAAAATAACTACGTTCAGAGGCTGAAGATTTACACAGATTCATGCCACGTGAATTTGCATGCATAGTCTGATCTTTGCCACGTTTAACATAAAACCTCATTTTGTGTCTAAACCCACGTTTATCAGCATACGGTTAGGCATTCTACGAGGTTTTTATGTTTGTTAGGATCCCATGCCATGCATCTTGGACAAAATGGGGGAGCTGACCTGAGACCGAAATTGTAGGCAGCATGGGATGTTCTTTTAACATTTCTTTTGACAAATCTGAGGACAGTGATTTAAATATGTTATACTCGTAAAGCTATTTATTACTAGCCCGAAAACCGTACCAAACAAGGACAAATTTTATTAAAAGCCATATACTTCAAAAATTATGACTCTATAATAAAATGTACGGGGTATTAAACAATCTATTTTTTATGGTTATATTTTTATAAAAGATACCGACCCTTATTTCTATATGGGTGAACTTTCACATAATAATTTATCCCTTGTCGTGTAGAGAAACATTAAGTATTGATGTCAAGGAAAGTGAGTTCGCAGTCGACGTGGATGTGTCACAAGGAATCCGAGTCAGATGTCAAGTATGATGATGTGAGACACAGCAAGAGTAGAGATTAAGGGCTTCCCAGACAGAGCCTCAGGATGGCAGTGCTGCGAGGGCGATGGCGCATGGTGAATACACGACGACAGTCACAGTCTGATGCTTAGGTCCAAAGTCAAGGTCCGGTATGTTTCTCTCTAGGATTCTAGAGTGAGAAAGTGAGAAGTTTGAGAATGTCCAACTACTAGAAAATGTCCAAGCCTCCCAAATGAATTCTCAAGACTTATATTTATAGAGGTTGAGATGATGATGTCACAACCGACATATGGTGCTCCCTGGGAGTGACATGTCACGGGGGGGTCCACGGGTGCCGGTGCTCCACGGACTGTCAAATTGCATATTCACCCGACCTGCCCCTCACAGCGTCGCTCTGTCTATCTGGAAACACTGGCTCCCACAGTGTTAGTGTGGCCAGAGAATCCCCTTGATCTAGCCACCAATCCAAGCCCTTGTAGAGTCCCACATGCCTGGCAGCAGTGTGGAAGACCTGCTCCCGACTTGGAGTGACACGGGGGTCATAGTTCATAGGGGTGCCAACCCAAGCCCCCAGTGCTGGATCACGTAGGCCAGTCACGAAGACAACCTGGCAGAAATAGTGTCCCAGAGGAGTCTCCTATTTCGCAGGCCGACGTAGCATCCCGGAGGAGCTGTTTACCTGTCCGACCAAGGTAGTATCTCGAAGGAGCCGTCTACCTAGCAAAAGGGGAGTTGAAAAGCTCCCTGGTAGAGATAGTGTCCCGAAGGAGTTGCCTATCCCAGCGGGTGAGTCCTTGTGCCGGAGCACTCGGAGCGCATCAAGGTAGCATCTCAGAGGAGCCGTCTACCCGACTGGCCGAAGTTGCATCCTGGTGGAGCCGTCTACCTGGCAGAAAGGGAGTTGAAGAGCTCCCTGGAGGAGATAGTGTCCCGGAGGAGTCGCCTACCCCCGTAGTGAGTCCTTGTGCTGGAGCACTCGAAGCGCGTCAAGGTAGCATCCCGGAGGAGCCGTCTACCTGACTGGCCGAGGTAGCATCCCGGAAGAGCTGTTTACCTGGCAGAAGGGGAGTTGAAGAGCTCCCTAGTGGAGATAGTGTCCCAAAGGAGTCGCCTATCCCCGCAGGATGCTGCACACTCTGAAAAGTGGATCGAAGCATGTTCCATGCCCATGGCGGGGGCGCATGGTGTGGTGAATGAGTGTGATGCCCGGGGGGCATGTAACATGATTGTGGCGCATGGGCGCGTTGAAGTGCATATGGTGCCAAGGGCACGACTTTGTGACAAAGAGCCTGGGGGCACGACTATATCAGTAGGACGGCGCATAGCATGGCGGAGTGAGTGAGGTGCCGTGCTGGGGGCACGATAATGTTATAAAGAGCCGGGGGGAGCGACTGTATCAGTGCGTGGCGCATGGCGCGGCGGAGTGTTGGAGTGCGGCACCCGGACACAGGCAACGGGGGTCACGGAGTGACGTCCGGCACGACAGGGGTGGTGGAGTGACGTCAGGACAATGGGGTCGCGGAGTGACGTCTGGCACGACGGGGGTGGCGGAATGACGTCAGGCATGACCGGGGTCTTAGAGTGACATCCACGCATGATGGGGGTCAGGGAGTAACGTCCGTGCGATGGGGCTCGCGGAGTGACGTCCAGGGCAACGGGGGTCACTGAGTGATGTCTGGGGCGACAGGGGGTCGCAGAGTGATGTCCGGGGCGACGGGGGTCGCAGAGTGACGTCCGACGCAACGGAGGTCACGGAGTGACGTTCGGCGCCACGGGGGTCGCGGGGTGATGTCTGGGGCGACGGGCGATGTGCGACGGTCGGTGCGTGATGAGCAGTTGTGCAAGGATGAGTTTCTTGGTGACGAAGTCACGTAAAAAAAGTGAGAAGTGCACGTGACTTAAGCGTGCACGTTTTGACCGGTTGGAAGCGTTGAATATTTGTGCTGACGTGTCATGCAAAATGGGACCCTCAGTGGGCCTTTGGGTGCGACCAGAATAGGTTGGGAACAATTATAAATTTATTTAGTACATAAAATGTTGCAAGATGAGTAGAATAAAAAAGTTGCAGCGAAAATACTAAGAATATTGTGGAAGAGGAAATAATGGAGAGGAGAAACACTCTTATATTTTTCTCTATTCAATCAACACTTCTATTTATAAAACTCGCTCTCTTTTCATTTGATTACTTTCTCAAATGATTAGGTGATGCATCTATTTATATTATTACATATAAAAGATATGAAAGACTCATTCATATCCTAAAGATAACTCTGCTAACCATTCACTTTTCATCTTCTCATTTAATCACTCATAAATTAGAAGTAACTCCCCTCATCTTTCACTTTCATCTTATCTTTAATTATTTATTCACATCTAGATTCTTCCACATCTAGTGTCCCAATTCATTGAATCAAGATTAACTCTCAGCATGCCCCCTTAAGCTTGATTCTCGCATTCCAAGTTAATTCCTGAGCTTCTAAAAAACTTCTCTTTTTGAAGGCTTTGTGACTTCACGAACTCGATTCGGACTTCTTTGTTGGCTATGCTTTCTCGGATGAAAATGATACCGTTATCGGTGTGCTTGCTTCAATCATGAAAGACTGAATTCTTGCAAGGGCTATGGCTGACTTCTTTTCGACATAAATTTGTGTCGATTCATCTTGATTAAAATTGAGCTCCTTGAGCAAACTCCTTAGCCATATCGCATGGAAAACACTCGATGTTGCAGTCTCATATTCAGCTTCACCCATTGATAGATTCACTATTGATTGCTTCTTCGATATCCATGTGAATGTTGCTTCACCAAAATAAAATAAGAATTCAGTTGTGCCTTTTCAATTATCCACGTCTCAGCCCATCACTATCACTATATCCCACTAATTTCATCACCTGAAACAAGATAAAATATGCCAAAATCAATAGTATCTTTAATGTACCGAAGTATCCTTTTCGACACTTTGAAATGATAAGTTGTCGGATTCTCCATATATCGACTGACAAACCCTACTGCATATGGAATCGGGCATATATAGTGTACGTCAAGTACCTCAAACTTCCAAAGCTTATGAACAAGGTTAGATGGACTGAATCTCCTTTAATATGTCTCGACAAATTCTTTTCTATCTCAATGGGGATACTAATTGGGTTGCAACATTTCAAATTCCTTCGCCATTTCCTTCTTGAAATCATCAAACATCTTCACATCGCTGCCTGTAAAAGTTAAGTCATTGACATATAAAACAGACTATCAAGATGTCACATTTTCCATCCATCTTGACGTAGAGTGCATGCTCAAGTGGGCACTTTTTAAAGCCTTTCTCTTGAAAGTACTTGTCGATGCCTCTGTTCCACACCCTTGACGCTTGCTTCAAATCATATAGAGCCTTCTTCAGCCTTAACACTTTGTCTTCATGGCCTTGAACAACATATCCTTCGGGTTGTTTGATATACACCTCTTCATTAAGAAAACCATTAAGGAAGCAGACTTCATATCCATTTGATGGATCTTCTCCTAGTTTAAAGCTGCTAGAGATATCAAAAGTTGTATTGTTTCCAACCGAGTAACTGGGGCAAATACTTCATCATAGTCGATTCTAACCCTTTTCTTGTATCTTTTGACAATAATCCTTGCTTTGTATCTCGCCTTTGAAATATTTCTTTACCTTGTAAACCCATTTTACATCGATGGTTTCTTTTTCGATTGAAGAGTGGTCAGTTTCTAAGTATCATTTTTCTCAATGGCATCAATTTTTTCATTCATGGCCTTCCTCCATTTTTCACTTCTTGATGCCTTATTAAAATTGATTGGCTCAGTATCGGCAAAGAGACATAACATGTTTTGGTTCTGATTCAAGTCATCATAAATCTCCTCCAAAGATCTTTTGCCTTTTGGTTCCTGTCTTGACAGAACTATCTATTGATGGTGATGTTAGACTCGATTGAGTTTGAGATATAGGATTCAAAGGAGTTACATGTTCCATTGACTCTTCCTCTACTTTTTTTTCTATCTGTATCAATTGGATAGAAGATTAATAAAATAGCTTCAATTATTCAGCAGATTAATAAAATAAAAATGATACCTACCGCGGCGGTCCTTAGTGCTGGTTTTGCTATTTATTCCAAATATATAAGAAATTAAAAATTTACCTATGCCGGCGCTCGAAACCATCGGCATAGGTTCAGGCCGTTGCTATTGATAACATTAGAAGACGGGTGCGGGAACACTTTTAGAGACGGCCAACCGCTGGTGTAGACCCCTTCTGACGCCGGCATAGGTCTACCGAAACGCAAGTAAAGGCAGCGGTTCTGTAGCGCCGTTTAAACCTATAATGACGGTTTTTCCACTTCTCGCGGCGCCGTACGGCTGCCTGCGTAGAGCATTTTCCTTGTAGTGAGATAATCAACTCGCATAAGTCTAGCCTTTTTGCTAGTCTGAATGCCTTAGAGTCGGTCATCTTTGATATATAAAATTTCTTTAATGTCCATGTCTCGATAGTTGGGTTAATACCTTGGCATTCAGCTTGCTATAGTGGAGAAAAGAACAAAGATATTTTTTAGAGCTTGTTAAGAAAGTTCAGCATAAATGTGAAGGCTGGAAAACTAAAAATGCTTAACAATGGTGGAAGATTGACTCTTATTAATTCAGTGGTACTATCCATTCTTATCCACTTTATGTATATGCATCTTCTACCAATTAAAATTTGCCATAAGATAGATTGCACTGTTGACCGCTTTTGGTGGTCGGGAGATCCTTAAAAGAAAGCCAGCCACTGGGTTACTAGAAACACTTATGCAAGGCTCCTGCCCTTGATGGGCTAGGTTGAAGAAATACCCATAATTTTAATCTGGATTTGCTAGGAAAGTTGTGTTGGCATTATGGATAACACCAGGACAATTGCTTCTCCTGGCCAAGTATTGGTCTACTTCATCCTTTTTGAATGCTCCTCAAAAAGGCAATATCTTGTAAGTACGGCTTAGTATCCTCTGCACTAGAGATGCATTAAAAGAAAATTGTGCTTGTTTGTGGATATTTGACAGTCTATTTGATTCTGGTGGCTAATGTCATCCTTCAAAACAAGTGTCTTTGGGAATAGTTCAGCTTCAGCAGTTAGTACAGCCGCAGAACTACGTATTATCTTTGCTATACCAGTTCACTCAGCTTATCATTTCCTTAAGAAGCCTAATGAAATGGAAGATAAAGAATCTTCCTCTGGTTAAGCTTTATTGATCATGTCACTTCCTCATAGCTACATGCGCAAGCTGTGGAAGCTACTCATGCCCCAGAAAATTCTTACTTTTTTATGGCAATCTTCTTTACCTCGGCTCACCACGAAAAGTGATATACACCGACAAAGTTGCGGTTCATATGTTACTTTTGGCTTTTTTCACAGCCAAGAAGAAACATGTCACACACACACACACACATATATATATGGAGCTGATCCGTTGAGAATGCTAACAAACTGGGTTAAGTTGCTAACGCGATCTGGCCGTCCACGTTCGATTTGTGGACAGTTCAGATCTTTTTTTTGTATTTTTTTAAGTCCGTCCACTACATAATGTAGCAGACAATTTTTTGACAAAAATACCCTCCAGCTCCATCCGTTACATTATGTAGCGGACAGAGGCAGTAATTTTTTTTGTGACTCTTTCTCTCTCCTTTGTCTGATTAAATTTCTGACATGTTTGATGTCCACTATATTATGTAGCGGACAATTTTTTGAAGGACCATTGAAGAATCAAAAAAACCTTGATCTCACATCCAGTTCATGCTTTTCCAATGATAAAAATTACCAAGTTTCTCAACTGGGACTAACTAAGACTTGGATTGGAACATACATAGCCTTATAAATAAAAGTAATTGTGCAATGCAATACCCAACACCACCGTCACCGACCACCACCATATGATCGTCCCCGTCACTGTCGCCACCAACCACCACAATCCAAACCACAACCAATCAAACTGCTATTGCCCACCCACCATTAAATTGCCATCAACCCGCCACCACGATCCAATCGCACATACTCCCAATCGCCACCAGCTAAACTGTTGCAGCACCCAACCACCATCGTCCAAACCGTCACCATCAATTTTGCACTCAAAGCTCGTCTCCGGCTGACGAGCTCTTCTCTGACGGCACTGAGACTGTCCAACCCCCGCCATGCAGTCCCATCACCGTCATTACCAGGCAATCGGCGCACCACCAGCTCTAATCAGCGCAACAACCAACGCTCTCAACGCAGTTTTACCATAGGCCCAGGCACCAAAAAACCACTGCCGTCACTGTGAAGCTACCGGAGCAGCAATACAAACACAATAACTCAACAAAAAAAAAGGGGAAAGAGAAGAGAATTAGGCAATGGCGGCATCCTCGTCGCAAGGGCGGAGCTATACATGAAGCGGGCACGCGTCTTCCTGGGTGCGTTGGTTGTGGTGGCCGAGCTCGGCTGTTGCCATTGCTGCAAAGAGGACGGAGAGAGAGAGAGAGAGAGAAGAAGAAGAAGAAGAAGAAGAGGAGGGGAGATGAGAGTCAGACATGTCACGAGAGAAAAAGAGTTTGCCTCTGTCCGCTACATAATGTAGCGGATGGAGCTGGAGGGTATTTATGTCAAAAAATTGTCTGCTACATAATGTAGCGGACATCAAACATGTCAGAAAATTAATCAGACGAAGAAGAGAGAAGGAGTAAAAAAAAACGTATTGCCTCTGTCCACTACATAATGTAGCGGACGGAGTTGGAGGGTATTTTTGTCAAAAAATTGTCAGTTACATTATGTAGCAGACGGACTTAAAAAAACGCAAAAAAAAAATATCTGGATCGTCCACAAATCGCGCGTGGATGGCCAGATCGCGCTAGTAACTTAACCCAGTTTGTTAGTGCTCTCAACGGATCAACTCATATATATATATATATATATATATATATATATATATATATATATATATATATATATATATATATATATATATATATATATATATATATATATATATATATATATGTGTGTGTGTGTGTGTGTGCGTGTGTATATATATACTTAATGTAACACCCCGACTTTTTTTTTAAGTTATTTAAAATTTTTAGCAACAAATATATTATTCTTAGCGCCGATAAATTTTCTAATAACTTTTAGCGGCAAATTAAATGTTTAGTGACTAGCGTGACCAAAATTTTAAGGGTAAACTTTTAGCGACGAATAAGGATTCGAAATATCGTATCAAACATTTTCTAGCAAATATACTATCGTAAATAATTATTGCGGGCCATTTCGCAGTAATAAAAAGCTCGGGTAAAATTTTAGCGACTAATGTGAGTGTAAAGGGGTTCTTTTTGTGATTTTCCATTTAGGGTTTTAATATATATAGAGAGCTTTATGTGAGAGCAGCCGTCCAAACCCTTCCTCTAAAAATTCTGCGCACGGTTGGGAGAGAGAGATCGAGCACGTTGTTACGAAGATTTTTTCGGCGAACTTTCCGGTAAGCTTTTCTAAACCTTTTCTTTTAAGAATTGTTCACGGATTCATGGGTTACAGGGCATATATGTGAGTGTGCATATGGGTGCGGGTACACGGGTGTGCTGGGTATGGATCGTATGAATTGGAATCAGTGGCACCTATACTTTATTCCTGTACAATTTTCAGTTGGTGGGTATATTGGCCGGTGAGGGTGATGGGTAGCATGTGGGTATGTGTTTATGTGAGTGTGAATATATGTAGGTTCATGCGAGTGTAAGAGAGAAGGAGAGAGAGTGAAGACAACCATGGAGGGGCTGCCATGGCTGATTCCTTGCATGTTTGAGTGCGTCCAAGAGAGAGATAGGCGTACCACTGTTGGGCAATCAAGGGTTGATGTGTATGGCAGCCGTGGCCGCCATGGAGAGAGCAAGAATACATGAGATGGGGCTGCTGCAATGGCAGCTGGTTTGCGATGTGTGCGTTGTGCTTGTGTATGTTTTGGGCGCGCCGTGAAAGTGCGTAACTAGGTGTGTTTATTGTGTATATGTGTGCGTGCGTTGTGTGTTTATGTGTGTGTGGTGAGGCTGCCGAGAAGGCAGCAGTGTGGGTGTGTGAGTTATGTGCTTCTGTGTGAGTGTAATGTGTGTTGTGGATGTAAATATAGGTAGGTGTAGTGTAGTGGAGAGCATATGAACCTGTGTATGCATACGTGGTTGAACCTGTGTATGCAGCTGTGTGTTAGGTGTATTGTGTGCGTGTGTATGTACCTGTGTGGGGGGTTGTTAAGGGAGGAAAGGGTGGCAAGTGAATTGGGTTTATAGGCTGCTGTGTAGAGGAAGAGAGAGTGGGGGGAAAAGCTGGATGAACTGTGTGTTTGTGTGTTTTCCTGTGTGCGTGAGTGGAGGAGTAAGGGAGAAGAGGGGCTGTCAAACAGCCCCATTAATGGGTGTATAGGTGCATTTGTGTGAGTATAGTGTGTGAAAAGAGAAGGAGGAAGAAGGGAATCCACTGCCCTGAGGCAGTGGGCATGGTTGGTGATTTAAAATGTGTGTGTTTGTGTGTGGTGTATGTATATAGTGGTGTGTGTTTGTTTGGAGTGTGATAAGTGTGTGGGTGCAATATGTATCTGTGTGTGAGTGTGCGTGTGGCTGTGTGTGTGTGTGAGGCTGCCAAGGAGGCAGCTGGGTTTATTGTATGTGCTGTGTGTGTGAGTGAGTTGTGTGTGTGAATGTGTGTGTAAGTAGTGAGTGAAGGTGTGTGTGTTTGTAAATGTATATGTGTAAGTATGTAGTGTGTAATGGAGTGAGTGGAACAAGAAGAAAAAAATAGGAAGGAGGGCTGTCGTGAGTGGACCTGTGTGTGAGAGTGAGTTTTTGGTCAGTAGGTAGAGAATAAAAAGAAAGAAGAAGAAGAGGAGTATGGAACGGATAATTTGGGTTAGTGTTAGGATCGACATGTGCATAGATATGCGTACAGTTATCGTTAGTGTGTAAAATTTTACAGTATAATACGTTAGACTATATTAGAATTTCTGGCAAAATTTTATAATTTTCTGATATCGTATGAATTTTTAATAATTTCTATAGTTTCAGATTTGTGAAATTCTTTTGGAACCATTAAACCCTGAAAATGTTCGAAGAAAAATTATGCTAATGTTTTCATAGTATAATAAAGACTCAGTAAAAGTTTGATGATTTTTGGGGTTGATTTGCTATGGTTTCCATATCGCATTCATTTTAGCAAAATGAATATTTGAAAAATAGTTTTAATGCTTTTTAATTTCTGATTTATATTTTTATAATTTTTATACATATTTCCAAGTTAATATAAAAATTATGGGACTTATTTTGCAGCTAGAAGTATTCTTCGCAATTTATGAGAGTTTATTGTATTTAAAGAAATTATTTTAATTCGAAAATGTTCAAAATTTCAGAAAATTCATATTTTGACTCTTATTAATGTTTTAAGCTATAAAAGTATTTTATTATAAATTTTTTAATATAGTTACGTGTTAAGGAGTGTATATGATTTTCGGTTAGGTTGGTCGTATGCGAGAACCGTTTTGAGTGCGTGATTTCGGAGAGAGTGGGTAAGCAGTGGGTAGTTGATACTAGGGTTTATAGTGTATTTGACATAAATTATGTTCTAACAAATAAATTACCAATTTTAGGTTTATTCAGAAAAATATTGATCGAGGTTGGTAGCATCGCATAGCTTGGACCGAGGTAAGGAATTCTATCCGAACCCTACTTCATCATTCTGTTTCTGTTTTCAAATGTTTATTACAAAAGCTTTATGAACTACATTGACTTAAATTTATGTTTGATATAAAAGATGTGATGGTACGGAAAATGGTTCGATGCTACGTGGAGGTGCCACAAAGGATGCAGTCTGTGTCAGCTTCCAGGTAGGCAACGCGGGAGACAGCAAGGACGGTGTAAGGGCCGAGGGCAAGGCTCCCCAGATAGGTTGCGAGGGCTGGCAGCGTCGCGCAGGCAGGGGGACGACGAACAGGGGCGACAGCCGACGGTCCGTGACGAGGGCGCAGCGTCGAGGGTTTGCGAGGGTCCGGAGACGGGAGTCCAAGTGTGTTTCTCTCACTAGAATTCCAGAGAGAATGTCGTTTTAGAGAGAGAAAGTGAAGAGTCCAAAAACGAGAGAAAGATCCTTGAAAAGGCTCCAAAGTCCACTATTTATAGGCAAAAATGTGCATGTGTCATAAGTTGACATGTGTCACCCCCTGGGAACGACACGTCGCCGGGGGGCCAAAGCACTGATCCTCCGTTGGGACTGCCGGTCCCTAAGTTCGTGCTGCCCTGCCCTTGCGACATCTCTCTGCCTGTCTGAGGAGACTGATCATGCCGCGGTAGCATGGTCAGAGTAGCCCGTTGCCCCAGCCTCCAGTCCAAGCCCTTACTGAATCCCACAGGCCTGGCAGCGGTGGGGAAGACCCGACGCCCAGCTGCCAGGTGGACTAGGCAAGATGCCCTTCCGAAGACCTGCTCCCATCTCGGAGTGACCCGGGGGTCATAGTCCTTAGGGGTGCCGACGCGAGCCCCCAGTGCCAGAGCACGTAGGCCAGTCACGCAGGCACCCTGGCGGAGATAGTGTCCCGGAGGAGTCGCCTATCCCGCTGCGAAGGGTCCTCGTGCCGGAGCACGGAGCGAAGTCCCCCTGGAATGAAGACGGCGATGGCTTTGAGGTTGTGAGCCCATCCCGTAAGCATATAACATGATTGTGGCGCATGGGCACGGTGGAGTGCGGGTGACGAGGGTCGCAGAGTGACGTTCGAGCAACAAGGGTCGTTGCGTGGATGGCGCGCGACCGTGAGCGACGGTTGTCATGGCGACAGAGCGGCCACAAGTGACGGTCGTCAAGACTACGAGCGACGGTCATCGCGACGAAGGAGCACGGCCGAAAGCGACGGTCATCGCGACTACGGCGGAGCGCGGCCGCGAGCGACGGTCGTCGTGACAACGGAGCATGGTCAAAGGTGACGGGCGTTGGTCGTCAAGGCAGGTGGCCGACCTTTTGGGGTGGCTGACCCCCAAGGGTGGCCGACCCCTCAAGGGAGGCTGACCCCTTGGGGTGGCCGACCCCCAAGGGAGGCCGACCCCTTGAGGTGGCCGACCCCCAAGGTGGAAGGCACGCCGAGGTCGCTTCACGAGTGGTTCACGTGACTTGAGCATGCGTTGCTTTGACCGGCTCTCGAGCGTTGAAAAGTTGACCGCTGACTGGGTGATGTGTCGTGCAAAGTGGGTCCCTTAACGGGTCCTGGGGTGCGACCAGAATAGGGTATGAACATAAGCCCCCTGCGTGTGGCGCGCGCGGAGGGGCAACCCGAGCGGGCGTCGCACGCATGAACGATGTGGTTACAGTCCATCCTGCTGCGGGGGTCAGGGTCCCTGGTGATGGAGCCGGCAATGACGCTAAGCCCGTGTAGCAGTTTGATTGAGCTGGCGATGGTGCTAGCCCGTGATGGCGCTCAGCCCATGCCGCAGTTTGATTGAGCCGGCGACGGCATATAGCCCGTCCGCAGTTTGATTGAGCCGGCGACGGCACGAAGCCCGTCCCGCAATTTGATTGAGCCGGCGATGGCGCTAAGCCCATGCCGCAGTTTGATTGAGCCGGCGACGGCATACAGCCCGTCCCGCAGTTTGATTGAGCCGGCGATGGCACTAGCCCGTGATGGCGCTCAGCCCATGCCGCAGTTTTGATTGAGCCGGTGATGGCGCTAGCCCGTGATGGCGCTCAGCCCATGCTGCAGTTTGATTGAGCTGGCGACGGCATACAGCTCGTCCCGCAGTTTGATTGAGCAGGCGATGGTGCTAGCCCGTGATGGCGCTCAGCCCATGCTGCAGTTTTGATTGAGCCGGCGATGGCGTTAGCCCGTGATGGCGCTCAGCCCATGCTGCAGTTTGATTGAGCCGGCGATGGCGTTCAGCCCATGCCTCAGTTTTGATTGAGCCGGCGATGGCGCTAGCCCGTGATGGCGCTTAGCCCATGCCGCAGTTTGATTGAGCCGGCGATGGCGCTAGCCCGTGATGGCGCTCAGCCCATGCCGCAGTTTGATTGAGCCGGCGACGGCATACAGCCCGTCTCGTAGGGAGGGGTCCTCGTTCTGGAGTGCTACGAACGGAGCCCCCGGAATGCCGCACTCTCTGAAGAGTGGGTCGAAGCATGTTCCACGTCCATGGCGGGGGCGCATGGTGTGGTGAACAAGTGTGATGCCCGAAGGCCTGTATCATGATTGTTGCGCATGGGCGCGGCGACGAACGTCGTGGGGACAATACTTGGTGTCGGGGGCACGCAACATGAAGATGGCGCGGCGATGAACGTCGCGAAGCAATACTCTGTGCCGGGGCACATGTGATAAGAATGGCGCATGGGTGCGGCGACGAAGGTTACGGAGCATATACTTAGTGATGTCGTCATGGCAATTATGCACGGTCGGTGACGAGCATCAAGTGACCATTGCCATTGAGCGCGCGTTGTAGAGAGTGCGATGAGTTGGTACGGGCGACGTGGATCGAGGAGACGACACGTGGGCGACGGGGCCTGTCGCGGAGTTGTCATGTGAATGCGTGCGACGAAGGTCGTAGAGGTGGCGCGGGGGCGCGCACGACGGTCATTGTGGCGACGGTGCATGGGCGACAAAGGGCACCATACGATCGCGGTGATGAGCGGACATTATGGCCGTCGTGCGTGAAATGAGAAGTAACAATAGGGAGCGTCGGCGCCCCCCCCCCCCCGGGACCGGGGTGGCCGACCTTATAGGGGGAAGGCATGTCGCGGTTCTCATTGTAAATTTTTCGCGTGTTGGTGACATTGATGTCATCGCATTGGTGACAGAACAGGTTTAGTCGCACAGAAAGTTAATGAAAACAATGTGCGTGTGTGCCCCTGGTTTGACCGCTTCGACAGCGTCGGAAGATTGACTGTTGACTGGGCGACATGTCGAGTTGACTGGGTGATGTGTCGATTGCGGTGAAAAGTTGACCGTTGACTTGATGACATGTTAAGCGAAAAATGGGACCTCTGGTGTGACTAGAATAGGTTAGTAACATAAGCCCCCTGCATGGGGCGGGCGCGGAGGGACAACCCGAGCGGGCGCCGTATGCATAAACAGGGAGGGGAACAGAGAATGGAGGGAGTGAGGGAGCGAAAAAGCAAGAGGAATGGACAAAGCGGGGGAGGTGTCGGTGGACAGGAGCGTAAAAAAAGAAAAAAAGAAAAAGAAAAGAAAAAAAGAAGAAAAAAGAGAGAGAAAAGAAAAGAAAAGGAAAGAAAAAAAGAAAGGGAGCGCGAAAGGGTGGGGAAGGTAGATGAGGGGCCAAGATTGCATCTTGGCCCACCCCTATATAAGGAGAGGAAGGGGAGGGGGGAGGCACCGCCATTTGTGCCAACAAAAGCCAGAGAAAGAGAGAAAGAGAGAGAGAAGAAGAGATGGTGAGAGAAGAGACGGAAGGGGGCGAGGGGTCGGCGGGGCCAGGGGGTCGGCCGAGAGGGGAGGTCGGTGGCTCAACGAGGGGAGGGGGGTTGGCCAGTCATGGGGGGTCGGCCAGCCAGGGGTCGGCCGTGCCCCGGGGGTCGGCGGCGACGGAAAAGGGGAAGGGCATAGTGGGGGAAGAGACTGAGCAGAGGAGAGAGAGGTCGGCCGCGGAGGTGGGGTCGACCACGCCGAGGGGGTCGGCCACACGAGGGGGGTCGGCCCTGCAAGGGGGGTCGGCCGCGCAAGGGGGGTCGGCCCTGCAAGGGGGGTCGGCCGCGCAAGGGGGGTCGGCCCTGCAAGGGGGGTCGGCCCCGCAGAGTGTCCGACAGGCCCAAGTCCCAGCCCTACAGCCCGGAGCGACACCAGCAGCGAAGAAAGTTCGGCAGAAGATGTGGGCGAAGCCGCAAGGAGCTGCGGTGGGCACGTCACGACCGCCGCGGGGTATGACAACTGCACCTGTGCCGGCGCTGCCAGTTGATGAGGCCATACCAGCAGCTGGCGGCGAGGTGGCAGTGCCATTGACCTTTGACGATGGCAGTAGGAGGTCCTATGATCCGGAGCCGGACAAGACAAACACATTGCTGGGGATGAGGGGAGTAGTACCGTGTGTACCGGACCGGGAGCTGTGGAAGGAGTTGGCTATCTGGGTGGCAGACGGAGCGTTCACGACACCGTGGGGTGGTCCGTCGATGGGAGAGGAGCCTCGGCTGTCGTCACCATATCTTCGCGCCGAGTTGGGCGGAGGCGCCTCTGATGTCGCCGAGGTATGTACCGGCATTGTTGATTGGGAGAGAGGATATACCTTGGTCGCCGGTGGTGTTCAAGGGCCATAGTGCGATGCCGGTAGGGTGGGACTTTTGGTGAGCATATGGTGGAGACGCCAGAGAGGGCGCAGATGTTGCAGGCACTGGGACTATTGCCGGCGATCAATATCACGGCGAGGGGACTGGAGTTATATAGGGATACGCCAGGGATTACCCGATTGCTGGCAAGATGGAGCACGCAGTCGCATACGTTCGTGACCGAGTTTGGAGAGATCGGGCCGACGTTACTCGATGTGCTGATGCTGACAGGGCTGCCGATACACGGGGAGGTGGATGCATGGGTGACCCGATTGAGTGGGGAGGAGCGGTTGTTGCAGACGCAGCTACTAGACATCCTAGCTGAGACGAAGAAGCACCAGAAGGGGACGTACGGTGGTTGGTTACGCCAGTTCGATGGTACGCCGCAGGCGAGGACAGAGGTGGCAGGGGCAGTGACAGCGGATTATGCACATTGGTGGGAGCGGCTGCGAGGGAACTGGGCCGGATGGCTAGCACAGCCGTCAGGCACACGTCGACAGGTAGATGTGTTTGCATGCGACCGAGCCCTGAGTCTGATATCGGCCACAGTCGCGAGGCAGTCTGGGATGCTGTCACTAGTGACAGGGAGCTCTGTTCCGAGCTCGGAGAGGGAGGCGGAGGAGGATGTCGAAGAGCCGGGGGACGTTTCCCTAGGGGAGGACCGCGGAGAGGAGCTTATCGCGGAGGTGCCGAGGGTGCCGGGGGCCTGCAAGGGTCCCTTATCGGCATTGCGAGTGGGGATGATGGAGACGACGCGTCAGGCTAGTGCCGGTACATCAGCCCTACACACATCAGGGGCGAAGAGGCCGCGCGACGCATTAGAGGAGCTAGACTCTGAGGTTTGCTTATGTCTCTTCTTTTGCCGTATGAATATGGTTTGCATATTGATCATAATTTATGAACTAACAGCGGTTTTGCCAGGGGGACGAGGAAGAGGAGGCCGAGGAGGGTAGCGAGGCAGAGACCGAAGTCGAAGGAGAGGAGGCTATGGCAGCCGAGGCCGGTGGATCAGCTGACGATGATGAGACTGAGGTAGTTGAGACGTTGGCGGTCGGTGTGACGAGGAGGGTGAGTCCATTGCCTGTCGCTGAGGAGACGGTGGGGGCCCTATACGGTGGAGAGGGGAGTGATACAGTGATGTTTGATACTGACGTGGACTGGTGGACAGGCATGGAGACACAGGTTGTGGGAGGTGATGGTGGTGATACGGCGGAGCCCGAGCCTATTGTTGCAGCCCCGGTTTATGAGCAGGAGACACCGGTTCAGACTGGGGTGGTGCGACGGCACGACGCATTGCCGGAGTCCGTGGTCGAGGCTGGCGCTACTCTACTGGCGATGCATTCAGCCACGATTGGTGCGCAGAGGGCTAGTGGAATGTCGGAGATTTCTACAGCGGGCGGCAGTGGTGCGGCAGCCGGAGAGATGAGTAGAGGGTCTTCGAGCGGTCAGGTGGATGTGGCGACTTGGGGGGGCCTCCAGCTACCGGTGGAGACGGTGCGTCGGTTAGAACTGGTGAAGGCAGTGTTCCTGCAGACATTCGAGAGGGTGGGGGTAGAGAACCCAGTACTACGGATGTGGGTGTCTGTCTGGTTTATGGAGTGGCTACTGCCATTTTCTAGTGTGCCGTCGACGGGTTGGACTGCAGAGTTCGTTGCTCTGTCGCTTTCCGAGTTCGCTCCGTTCACATCACTAGGCATGCAGCTGGACTAGCTGGCAGATTTATTTAGGTCGAGGAGCGGCAGCCATGAGATGGATGAGAGGCGTGCAGTCGTGGACATGCGGGAGATGTTGCTGGAGTGGCGTCGTACAGGGTTGGAGGAGGAGCGGTCAGAGATTGCTGCAGAGTCGGCCGGGATTGACATGCAGGTAGCGGAGATAGAGAGACAGCTTGTCGACTTGCAGAGGCAGTTGGCCGATCTACAGAGGCGGCGAGGTGAGGTGGATGGGCGAGAGTCAGAGCGGTTGAGGCGACAGGCTGAGTTTAATGCTGGATGGTCAGAGCTACAAGCGGAGCGGGAGGCACTTCAGGCATTCAGCTCCTACCCAGTTGAATCACTGTTGTCTAGACTTTCATAGCTTGCATGTTACTTTGCTATAGTCGTAGCACTCGACGAGGGCTAGTAAACGTTGGATGTATATGTATATATATTTTGATGATCTTGGCTTGTTGCATGTTGTGTTTGGTTGCTTTTTTTTTTTTTTTTTGCCGTGTTTGAATGTCTTGCGCATGTTGGTTACTTGTGAATGTTCCCCCTTCCCAGCCCGTAGAGAGTAACTTAGGAGGCATAGGTTGAAAATGAGTGTCAGCTAGACAGAAGCTGAGGTAACAGAACGGTTTTGTATTGATAGGACGTGGGACAAAATGCCATTACATGAGTAGCGTAGAATGCTATACAGATCAACAAAAATTACAAGTCTGTAAGCAATGACGCATATACAAAAAATGCTATGAGAGCGAAGACTATGATGCGGGCGGATAGGGCTGGTGGCACATTGCTATGACTATGCATAATACTTCTTCAGGTAGCGGCCGTTGATGGGGGCCGTGATCTGACCGTCGTCGTGGTTGAGCAGGAGGTATGAGCCATTAGCGCGGGCTTCGTGCACCGTAAAAGGGCCTTCCCAGTTTGGCGTGAACTTAGGGGCTGACATGTTGGCCCGTACATGTTTGGCGGCTTGAAGAACAAGGTCACCTTCGATAAATGAGCGTGGCTTGACGGTCTTCCCATAAGCTTTCGTGAGCTGCTCATGATATTTCTTCATGCGGCGCAGGGCCGTGGCCCGTCGTTCGTCGAGGCCGTCAAGTGTCGCCAGCCGGGCTGTTTCATCTCCGAGACCGTTGCTTAGAGAAAGTCGAGCCGACGGTACTGCGACCTCGGCAGGTACCACGCACTCGTCCCCGTAGACGAGAGAGAAGGGCGTGGCCTTTGTCGCTGTGTGCAGGGATGTTCTGTAGGCCCAGAGTGCCAGATTTAGTTGCTCGGACCATGACCCGTTGGTGTCATGCACCATTCGCGATAACACTCGGAGCAGAGTCTTGTTGGAAGCTTCAGCTTGACCATTACCTTGCGGGTAATAGGGAGTTGATGTGGCATGGTTGATGTTGTACCCTTCCATGAGAGCTCGAACCTCTCGATTAATGAATGGCGTGCCATTGTCAGATATAATACATCGAGGGATGCCGAAACGACAGATGACGTCACGTAAGAAGTTGGAAACGGCACCTCCCGTGGCTCTCCGCAGAGGCACGGCTTCGACCCACTTCGTAAAGCGTTCAGTAGCAACCATGATCCACGAATGGCGTCTGGATGGCGGGTGGATGGGGCCGATGAGGTCGAGGGCCCAAGAATGAAATGGCCACGGGGCTAAGATCATGCGCAAGTCGGATGCTGGCGTGTGCATTCTGTCGGCGTGCCGCTGGCAGGGTTGGCAGCGTCGGACATGAGAGATGGAGTCGGATTCCATAGTCGGCCAATAATACCCCAATCTTAGTAATTCTGCATACAGCTTCTGGGAGCCTTGATGTTCACCGCAATCACCATTGTGTACTTCGTTAATCACCTTGACTACTTGGGCACCCTGCAAGCATCGCAGGGTGCGTCCCGAAAATCCCTTGCGAAACAACTCGCCTTCCGTCACAAAATACTTGACTGCCTTGCGCTTGATGGATCGTGCTGAGCCGCGGTCAGGTGGTAGAATCCCGTGGGATAAATACTGGATGAAAGGCTGGCGCCAGTCACCTTCGACGTCAATGACAAGAGCTTCTGCATTGTCGGGTGCATACAAGCACTCGGGACAGTCCCTTTGTATATCCGAGGCATCCTTGGCCATGGATGGCCAATAGAGGCCCATACGCTGGAGGCGACGATATAGAGGGGGACCGTCGAGGCCACAACACTTCTGGTGGCCGAGCTGTAACTTGTGCTTTGCCTCTTCCGGGGCCAAACATCTGGCTAGAGTGCCTCCGGGACACCGCCTGTATAAGACATCTCCCATCATTGAAAAGTCTGTAAGGGTGGAGGCATGAGCAAGAGATGGCGCTTTAAGTTTGTCGATAATCGGTTGCCTCCAATCGTCCGCAGTAACGTCCCTCGGGACTAGGTTCAGTGCTGTGCATGGTTCCATTCTCTTGACGATGGTTAGCATCCGTTGTTCACCATCGACTTCTATCTTTGACGCGATCGTGGCCAAGCTGTCCGCATGTCTGTTGTGGCACCTATTGTGATGTTCATACTGGACATGGCCGAGTCTTCCTTCCAAGTGTTGCACCAAGGCACGATAAGGTGCCAAGGCTGGTTCTTTGACCGCGAACTCTCCGTCCGCCTGCTTCATGACCAAATTTGAGTCTCCTTTCACACACAGCGCCTTAGCCCCCATACTGACGGCAAGCATGAGGCCAATGACAAGTGCCTCGTATTCAGCTTCGTTGTTAGACACCGGGAATGCAAGCTTGAAAGATAGTGAAGTGGTAACACCGTCTGGAGCCCGGAGGACTATACCGGCACCCCCTTGCCGGAGGGGTGTGCCATTGGGACCTTTGCTAGTGGCAGAGCCGTCGAATTCAAGTGCCCACAATTCATCGATGTCGGTGATCAGGGCTGTCTCCTCCCCAGGCAATTGATCCGAGGTCGGTTCATATTGTTGGCGTGGGAAGAAGGCCAGGAGGTCTGCAAGTGCTTGGCTCCGCAGAGCTGTAGGATTCTTGATAGATAAACCGAATTCGGCCAATAGCAACAACCAACGGGTGAGTCGACCAGACAGGGCGGGACGTGTAAGCATGTAACGGAGTGGGTCAGCTTTGGTGACGAGTGTGATCTGGTGCGCCAAAAAGTAATGTCTGAATTTCTGCGAGGCGTACACCAAGGCTAGACAGTGTTTCTCGAGCTCGGAGTAGTTGGCTTCAGGTCCCCTGATTATTCTGCTGAGGTAATAAACGGGACGCTCGACGCCTTCGACTTCTTGGGCAAGCAAAGCCCCGATGGATCTGGGTGTGGAAGTCAGGTAGAGTAGGAGTGGGATGCCCCGTTGTGGTACGACCATGGTTTGCGGTGACATGAGGACCGCCTTAATTCGTTCAAATGCTTGCTGTTGGGGCGCACCCCAATTCCATGGTGCGCTTTTACGCGTCAAGTGTTGGAATGGCGTAATGAGCTCGGCCAGCGCGGGTATGAAGCGTCGGAGGTAAGAGACCTTGCCGAGGAAGCTCTTCAGTTGCTTTGTGTTCTTGGGGGAGGGCATTTCTTGGATGGAGGCAGCTTTGGAAGGGTCAACGTCGACGCCCTGTCGACTGACCAAGAAGCCGAGGAACTTGCCGGAGGAGACGCCGAAGGCACATTTCAATGGATTCATTCGCATGTTATACTGGCGGCAACGATCAAAGACTGCTCGAAGGTCGGTGAGGTGATCACTTTCCTTCTTGGATTTGATAATAAGATCGTCGACGTAGTCTTCCACAGTACGGTGTATCATGTCATGGAAGATTGCTGTCATTGCCCTTTGATACGTAGCACCCGCATTCTTGAGGCCGAAAGGCATAACTTTCCAACAAAAATTACCCATAGGAGTGCGGAAGGCTGTCTTGGCGCTGTCGTCGGGGTTCATGCGAATCTGATTATAACCTGCGAACCCATCCATGAAAGATAAAGTTTCATATCCGGCGGCAGCCTCCGTAAGCATGTCGATATTGGGTAGTGGAAACTCGTCCTTGGGGCACGCCTTATTCAAGTCCCGAAAGTCAATACAGACGCGGACTTGGCCATTTTTCTTTTGTACAGGGACGACATTAGCCAGCCAAATAGGGTGAGTGATAGGTTCGATGAAGCCTGCCTGCAGAAGGCGTTCAATCTCTTGCTTGATCTTCAATTCGAGTTCGGGGCGGAATGTCCGCGGGTGTTGTCGGATAGGGATGGATCCGGTAGCAATGTTGAGATGGTGTGTGACTAAGGCAGGATCCAGCCCGGGCATCTCATTGTAGCTCCATGCCAAGACATCACGATACTCACGAAGGAGGGAAACCAATTCCTCTCTCCGGCCGGGGGCGAGTTTTGTGCCGATGTAGGTGTGCCGCGGTTCTTCGCCCGGGTCGGCCAGGTTGATTTCTTCAATATCTTCAGCCTGTGGTCGAGGGCCGTCCTCATAGCAAGGTGGTGCTGCGCCGGGGGTGAGGTCAGGATCTGGCGGACAATGCTCGGCCGTGCAGCACCATTCAGTCTCTCCAAGTGGGTCGGGGTCGAGGGGGTCCGATGAGGGACCACCTGGAGCCCCCGCACACCGTCATAATTGATAGATGATTCTGCCGTCCTTGACGACACGTTGAAAGGCCGGCTCAGCCTTTTGCTTCTTGGACTTGGGGAAGAAGGGGGAAGTGGTCGTGGCAACAGGCGGAAGCGGCGGGGTTGACCCATTATTCTTGTCACTTTTCTTGGTTTTGGCCTTGGGAGGCTTGTCCCCGCACATCTCATCCCAAGTCGGCAGCCTGGTAGAATGTATATGAGTAGCATTCTCACCATCCTCGGCAAAATTAGTGAAGAAGGAGGCCTCGGCGAAATAAGATTCGGCGCATTCAAAGGGGGCTTTGGTTGCAGGGATTGTCATTGCTACCTCATGCCCCGTAGAACCGGCTACCAGCTTCACACACTGGTGGTATGTTGAGGGAACGGCCTTGTTAACATGGATCCATGGTCGCCCGAGCAGGAGGTGAAAGGCAGACTCGCTGTCTATTACGTGAAAAGTAGTGTCTCGACGGACAGTTCCGACCATGAGGTCGACAGTGATATGGCCGAGGGTCGACTGAGGACCCTGTCCAAAGCCGGTAATCTTAACGGGGTCGCGGATGATTTTCCTTGGGGGAATGCCGGCCTGTTGCAGGGTGACGAGAGGTATGATGTTGATCGAGGCGCCGCAATCAACCAAGGCACGACGGAAGCCCGTGCCATTAACAGTACATTCTAAAAACAGCGGCCGATTGTGATGCTCGACCGGCGGTGAGTCTTCATCCGAGAAGACTAAGGCCGTGGAGGGGATGTGACGTAATTCAGCCTGGACGGCGAAGCATTCGGGACCGAGGCCAGTGGTGACCTCGAGCAGGCAATTGGAAAGATAAGTCCGGGCGGCGGGTGAAAACCCCATTTCATCAAAAAAACTTTTGATCTTCGTCATCTGTCCAAAGGAAGGCATCGACTGCTTAGCTGGAGGAGGCACGTTCGTCGGTATGGGCTCTGCCGGGGCTTCGGGGATTACAGGCTCGACATGGTCAGTGACAGCCGTAAGGACCTGGTGCTCCCTATTGTTGCGATGCGATGGGTAGGGATCTTTGCGTACATCGTTGTTCTTCCGTAGCTGTAGGTCGCCCGATGCTACCTTCCTTGCAAAGATTGTTCGCAGTGCATTACAAGTTTTGAGCGGATGGCCAAGGGCTCGATGGAAAGGACAGTAGGTGGGTCTGGCCTTTTCTTCGTCTGTGATGTTGGTCCGCATTGGTGGCAGTTGGAAATTTTTGTCATGCGCCACCCATTCCGCCAAGAGTTCCTTCACTGTATTCAGATCACAGGGATAGTCAGGTGCAGGCCTTTGCCTTCGCTTGTCGGAGCCTTGGTCCCCATCTGGAAGCTGACGCTTGAAGCCTGCATAGTTGTTGCTGTTGTTGCGACGCTGAGTGATAGGTGTATCTGCTGAGGCCAACAGCGTACTTTGCGGTCGAGGCTTCCATGACTTGACAGGACCAACTGTCTCGTAAGTTCGTCGGGCTGTCTCCTTGAGGTGTCCCCATGACCTCAACTGTAGGTTCTCGATATGCACTCGGTAGACGTCAATCATGTTTTTGATGCATATGGGAACCAACGTTTCGTCTTTGCTGAAATCCGTGCACTCAAGGCACTTGAGATGAAAACGATGCACATATTTATTTAAGTCTTCTCCCTGGTTCTGGCGAATGCCAGCAATATCAACAATAGTCACGCGCTCGGTCTCGTAATGAAACTTGTCTAAAAACAGCTGGACCATGTCGTTCCAGGTGTGGACGGTCCCTGCGGGGATCTGGTGATACCAAGTGTAAGCCAAGCCTGTAAGGGATTTGTGGAATTCTCTCAACTTTAAGCTGTCTCCTGTACCATACTGCTCCAAGGAGCCTGCGAATCTTGTTAGGTGCTCACGGGCGTTGCCCTCACGTCCGTTGAAGAGCACAAAGTTTGGTTGCTTGTACTTAAGGGGGTAGGGTGTGATGGTGATATCATTGGCGTATGGGGCGTGTCCGGTCAGACGGGTTGAAGAGTCTGGTTCGGAATTCCTCGACAGGCGATGGATGAGGGCTTCCAAATCTGACCGAGTGACATAGTTGGAGGATGGTGCCTCATTGCCGGTCAAGGGGTGACGACTGCCTGGGGCGTCGCGAGCGCCCGAGCCCCCAGACGGTACGGCTTGATGAACGGGAGCATGGGAGGGTTGGTATGGTGTAGGGGCTGGCAAGGGCAGCTGTGCAGGGGCATGGGTGGGTTGGCGAGACATGTCCACCACCTGGCCGGTGGTTTGGTGCTGCTCAGGTAGATAAGGATTAGGTTCCATCTCGATGGAGTCATGAGTTTCAGAGGAGCTTCTTGCCGGCACCGGATGAGATGGTGTGACAGCAGGGAGAATCTGCTGCAAGACTGGCCCGAGATCCGTGTGTAGCTTGCGGGGTGGCACTGCAGAAGGAGATGTATCAGCTACTGGTGGCGAGGGTGTTGCGAGCCCTACCGCCAAGGGTCTGGATGCCCAAGGCGGCGGTAGTCGCGACACTGGGGCCGGGGCGACGTCAAAAGCTGGCCCCGGTCCTGAAGGCTGGATTGATGGAGCGGCCTGCTGCGAGGCTAGGGCTTGTATGGATTTTTGCATCTCCATAATGGCGGCTAGTAGAGTGGTCTGTGAATCTTGCAGAGTGGTGATGGTTGGAGTGAGTTGCTGGATGGCTGCACTTACGAGCAC